>LOJH01038855.1:0-14964 GCA_001685095.1 Ellobius talpinus | reverse complement strand
GTTTGGAGGCTCACGTTCCTAGAGCTCAATGGAGGGGGGAGGTCCTTGGACATTTATCTTTTAATAAATAAAGATTGCCTGAAGTTCTGAGAGCAAAAGAGCCATGCTGTCTAGCCGTAGAGACCAAGCTGCAATAATACATACCTCTAATCCCAGTAGCCATACTAGTTTGCCATAGAAACCTGGCTGTATGTGTCTTTAATCCCAGAACTAGAGAGGATTATAGGACATGAGGAAACATTTCTCAGACACAGCCTTGTTCTGAGATTCCTGGAGGCAGGATTGCCATTTTTCAACTAAGGTAAAGCTAAGACCCAGTGGCTGGTTTCTTTGCTTTTTTGGTGTTCAGGTTGAATGCCAATGTTTGTCCCTGAACTTTTATTTGTTGAGTATTTCTTTAAGTATTTTTTGGCCTTTTGAGATTCTTTCTTGAAATTCTCTGTTTAGATCTGTAGTCCATTTTTTTAAAAAATTGGATTATTTGTTCTTTTGATATCTAGTTTTGGGAATTCTTTGTATATTTTGGAGATAAACCTTCTGTCAAATGTGGGGTTGGTGAAAATCTTTTCACTGGGTTGAAATCTCCCATTTGGAAACGTTGCCTACAAAATGAAAACCTACATGGACAACAAGCCTTTAAATGCTATTGATAATATTACAAGGCTCAAAGAAATAAATTAAACTTAAGAAACTGAACCCAATCTGCAGTAAGAAGGCTGCTTTTTATGTTCCCAGCTGCTCATGTCTGAAATAATCACATATAAACTATATTAATTAAATCACTGCTTGGCCCATTAGCTCTAGATTTTAATTGGTTAACTATTACATATAAATTTAACCCATTTCTATTAATCTTTGTATCAACACATGGTTGTGGCCTACCAGCAAAGTTTCAGCACATCTGTCTCCAGAAGTAGCTCCATGGCTTGTCTCTGATTCTTCATCCTTTCTCCCAGCATTCAGTTCAGTTTTCCCTGCCTACCTCTATTCCCTGCACAAGCCCAAGACAGTTTCTTTATTAATCAATAGTATTCATAGTATATAGAGGGGAATCCCATGTCACCTGCACTTTTATGTTTATATAAAAAGGAAGGTTTTAAATTTAACAATAAAATTACATATACAAAACAGATATCAAACAAGAATTAGAGTTACAATATTTATATCTTTATCTTTTATCATAACCAAGGTAAACTATAATTATAAATTATTTAACTCCATCAAAAACTCTAGAAGGATACAATATTACCTAAGTAAACAGGAAGCACATGGCAAGCAAATTTCAAAACTCTAGAATTGACAGAGACATCGTGCTGCCTGGACAGTTACCCAAAATTTTTCTGTATTGTGGGCATCCAAGCTTTAGCCCACAGGCCCATAGTATCTAGCAGACTTTTCCACAAAGCAGGAAATTTCAAATACAGTTCCACCTACATTGGCAGTTTGTCAGTCACTTTCTTCTGTGTTCTGCACAAAGTCTAGCAGACTCTTTCATGAAGTTGGAACCCCAAAGGACCGTCTCACCTTTAGGTAAGTTCAATCAGTCATTTCTCTGTGAGTCTTGCATGTCTAGTTCATCAAGCAGTCCAGGAAAGAGCATTTTCTTGCCTAAATGACTAACCATAAGTAGCCTCTTCAATGCCCATCATCCTCTTGAAGTAATTGGTGCTGCCAGGAGCAGATGTGCCTCAGTGTCATGATATTCCTACATTCTTAAACTAATTTAAATGCCATGTTCTTTAGTCCTTGAAAGGTTTGAAGAATGCCTATCCATTTGAAATATATCTCTATACATTTAGAAAATCTAACTAACATGACTGCAAGCTTGTCTATTATAGATGATTATCTATTAACCTATATTTCCTAATTATACATTGCATTTTTAATGAGCTATACAAACAATTCCTTAATCAAGGGCAGAAATATACATACATCAAAATTGACCTTAAATTTGAATCAATAAAGCAAGATCCATACCAATGCAAATCTCTATATCCTATCCCCCTTTAAATATAAACAAATATTTATAAACAATATTTGAGAATATGGGCATAGTTCTCTCCAAACTGCTTCCTCCTTTTTGTTGGTTGAAGTAATTTGGGGAGGGTGTTCAGGGCAACCTTTCAGGGAGTTTTGGTGCATCAAACCATATTAGTTTGGAATGACTCCACAGGTTCTCATCCTCTGTGGAAACAAAAATATAACCCCTTTTCCAAAGCAACATATCCTTAGACTCAAATTTGGAAGTCATGATACCTATAGAACCTATATGCTGGTTTAGCTTACTAGCCCATACAATGAAATGTCTCTCTGTACTTAGCTCCTTCACAGTCAAAAAATTCAAAGAAAACATAATAATATATATAATCCAGGCTCTCTGTGAATTTGTCATATTTACGTGGCTTAATTTTATTTACTCCTTTAAAATTATGACTGTCTATACTCTGTCTCTTTAAAGACTTTATTTTTAATCTTTACAAACCATTTATTTCCTTTTGTGACTCTGCATTTCTTATCTCTCTCAAGCCTATGTACATTTATCCAGCACTGTGACCCATTTAAAGGTCCTTTATGTCTGAATCTTTCCTATAATATATCTGTAATTCTTTACTGTCCAGGAGCACTTCTTAAAATGCTGAGGGCTTCTTAAAAACTTAAGCTGCACTATTGCTAGGGGAAATACGACAATATCTGCTTGCCTCACCCAGTTCAGCATGGAGGATCTGCTTGTTACTTCTAAGAGCCAGGCTCAATGCCCCATCTCTAGGCACACAGTCGGTCAATGTTACCACAAAGCAATCCATAATTCATTGCTCACAAACCCCATTCTGGAGGTAGCTGGACCTCCAGAAAAAGTCAGAGTTTGCACTGGTAGCATATCCCAGAAAGCCAGCATTTCAAAATGGTACTGCTTTTTTCTGCTACTGCTGAATCAGGAAATCTTCTCTTAAAGGAGCCATGCCTCTGCTTGCTTCCTGCAAACAGAGCCCACCCAAGAAAACACTGCTACCAAACCATGCTTAACTCTTTTAATACAAGACGGTTTTTGTATTAACCAGTGGTATTCAAAGCATACAGAGGGGTATCTCACACATCACTAATCTTGTACAGTACCTCATATGGGTCAGGTATTTGTGGTATACAAAATGACTCAGACTCCCCACTGAATGGAACTTGCATGACATGGATACTCCCTGTCTAATATTGGATGATTTTAGAATGTTTTTAATGTAACACTTCTACTAAAAATATCAACATATATATCAGTATTTATTGAATGTTTTTCCTCTAGTTGGTTCTTTGGCTTTCACTTTTGGGAAGGGGAAGTTTTCTGATCCTAGCTATTGAATTTTATTATAATTGTTTATTAATGACTTTCTTTGCAATGTTCTCATTGATTTAAGACATAATAGAGCTATTTCTATTGCAATAATTATATTAGTAATCACTTTTTGTCTTTTTGTGTCTTCCTTTACATTATTTCATTTATGATATTATACAGAAAAAAATTTGAGTTGAGAGTCTAACCAATATGACCAAGTACTGATTGAGTGTCATCTGGTACATTTTATTTCCTATAAATTAAATTTAACAATGAGAATCTGACATAGAAAGGATTGTAATATTTAATTTTCTGTACTAATTCAGCAGTATACCATATTCAGTTATTCAGAAATCAAGACAATTCTCTCTGTAGCCTAACTTTGGGTATTTTCTCATCTATTCTTAAATTCATATTTGTTTATTTTGTTCATGTGTGGATGTTTTGTATGCTTGTATTTATTTTCACAATGCATGTGTGATGGCAAATATCATTAAATGCCTTCACATTCCCCAGACCTGGCATTATGGATAGTTGTGAATCTCCATGTCTGTGCCAGGAGCAGAGTCTAGGTCCTATGCAAATACATGCACCCTTAACTGATGAGCCATCTATGCAAATTCTTTTTTTAATCTATTCTTACATATAATGTTACATCAAAGAAAGAAACTGTCATTTCAGAACATCTGAGAGATGGGCATCATTTATTTGAAGAGGCTGCTGTGAGTGATAAAAAAGAAGAGTGAGACATGAATGGGTACAAAAAACACTCCGGACTGTAATTCAGAGGTGTCCCTGTGATAAAAGAAAGGGCTGGAAGAAGGTTCAGAAATGAAGAGTCTCACACTGTAATAGTGTCTGAAAAAAGCATGAACAAACCAACAGGAGCTCTCAGAACAAAAATTGTACACTTGTATATTAAGTACAACTTGGTGTGGCCTGGATTGCCTCTAATGCCTTCACTGTGCACAGCATTTGGCAGGCATCATTTCTGGAAGTTGGCTGAATTCAGCATAAAGAGCTGTACTTTACAAAGGAGTAAATGTTGGTCCATGAAGCTGTCCATTAACTGCATTCCCAACGAAGTTTCACTCTTGAAGAAATAGAAAGAATGTAAAATTCTACAGCTGTACCACCATCCTTTGGAAATTTTAACTATCATAGATTAAAATAATGACAGCCCTGCATATATGTTTCTCTGCTACTTTTTCCTTCTTCTCAATACTAATTACCCTTAATGTATAGTAGCGATCTTCTCTGTGTTATGTTTACTGTCTTGGATTTAGCTCTCAGATTGCAGCAGTTACCAACACACAGTTACCATCTCATATTCAGTTTATATTTTTCCAGAAGTACATTAATATTCTAAGGACAGGAAGTGACTAAAATGGTGGTAAAATGACAATGCAATTGAAATAGTCACATCTCTGAAACTTATACCGGAACAGAACATTGTTTTAAATATTCTTGCACTCTCTTGCATCACCATCTCCAACTTTTCTCGAAGGAATAGGACATATTCATTTTTTCAGTTTCTTCAAATTTGTATTATTTATTTGACACCTCTCTTTTTTGTTATTGTTCCTTCTATTTATTCAGATATTAATTTCTCAAAATCATTTCAGCCAGTGATATCTTTTTCTTCTCTTTTGTTTCAATTTGTCAAATTTAATTCTTCATGTTTTCTAAATATCTACTTTATATACTCTTTACATATTATTTTATAGATTTCTCTATGCATTCATACACAGACAATATATATGCTTTGATGTAGGATTCCTTTCTCTATGCTGTGAATATGTTTTATTACCATTCGTTAATAAATAAGCTATTTATTCGTTAATAAATAAGCTATTTATTCGTTAATAAATAAGCTTATAATTTATTATAAGTTAATAAATTCTGCCTATGGTGGGGCAGAATATAGGTAGGTTGGAAAACTAAACTGAACACAAGTAGAAAGAAGTTGGAGTCTGGCAGATGCCATGTAGCTGCCCAAGAAACAAGACGTAAGGTAACAAAATATGAGCCTTGTGGTATATTATAAAATAATGGAAATAAAATAATTTAAAATGCAAAAGTTAGTAAGAAGACTGAATTAATAGGTCAAAGAGTATGTAATTAATATCAAGCCTCAGAGTATTTTTTATAAGAAGCTTTGGGAAGAGGTGGGTGGAGAAAACCTGGTCCAGAGGGACCAGTAGGATGGAGAATACTTGAAGCTACAAAGCTTACACATTCTTTTTTTCTATTCTCATTGTTACTATCATTTTATAAATTATGTTTAATAACACTTAGATTACATCAAACCCACTAACTTAAGTCTCTTAAATAAATAGTAAAGCTATTCATTTATGTATGATTTAGGTAATTTTGATATAAACAGAGTGAGACAGATTAACACCCAAAGAAATGGTCCTAAACTGGAATGTCATGAACATGAGAACCTAAATTAGTTTGAGAAGGGAAGTGAATGCTGTTTTTAAGATAATAGAATAGAGTAGCATTTTTAAATTAGAAAGATAATATATATATATATATATATATATTTGATAGCTTTCATCTCTAACATTTGAGAGATACTTTATGATTAATTATCTGCTTTCATAATGCTGCTACAAAATAAATGAAATATATAGACAAGGCAGACTTGGTAACACAAAGTCTGTTTGCACATCTCAGTGCTTCTTCCTTTTTTTAAATATGTACATACAAATATGTATATACATATAAGATTTTGACCTTTTAGAGTGGATGCTTTCACTTTGTCTTTGGGGTATTTTGGTCCTGGCCTTAATATTGGAAACCATCCTAAAAGTGCAGACATTGTAAACAGTTCTCCAATAGGCTACCTTATTTATCGCATACTTCCAAAGGTCTGACAGACCAAGCAGACTGAGTCTTACATACTAAACTGTTGACTCAAGCTATTCTGTTTAATAATCTGAAAATGAGAGAGTGGGAAGATTGTTTAGTGAGTAATGCATTTTTTGTTTGTCCTAGTTTGCAGAATGTCAACTTGACATAGCCTATAGTCACCTGGGGGTGGGGAACCTAAATTGAGCAACTGTCCTTATCATAATGATCTAGGGCTATTTCTCTGTGAGAGATGTATTTGAATATTAATTGGTGCAAGAATGCCAGTCTACTCTGGGAGCACAAATATTGGTCAGTGTTTCTGGCCTGTATTAGAAAGTTAGTGAGGGAGTTTATTAATTTCTTCCTAACTTCTCTCATGATGTATGGAAAACTAGAAGTCTAAGACAAATGTCACTTCCCTCCCTCGAGTGTTTCATCACATCAACAGAAAGGAAGTAGAATATTGCCCAAGAATGAGGAGTGGGGTTCAATTCTTCAGAACTAAAGTAAAAGTCCGATGGTGAGAGTGTCTGTAATTCCAATTCTCCTGCAGACAGAAAGGAAGAGATTTATTATGCCTCGCAATAGAGACTCTACTATATAATCTATTATCTATATATCCTATGAGGACCATTATCACCCCAAGTGGTGACACACACACACACATACAAGAGTGAAGAGAGAGAAAGAGAGAGTACATTCTGTGGGACCATGTAAGTTGAAACTTGTGCATCTGAGATCTCTGATAAAAAAGTCATATGATCCTAGAAACTAAACATATTTATATTATATACAGTTGAACATGGAGTTAGGTTATGATATACAGTTTAGCAATGAGGCAGGATTGGCTATTCTCAGTAGAAGCAGTTACTATAAGGAAACAGTATTCATGATATAGACATTCAGAGGAGTGAACTAAGGTGAATGTTTTCCATACATATTGCCAACATTCACAGTGAGACTCAAGGAAGTATTTGCATCCTTCTCAGTTTACCTCACAAAAATAATTTTCTTGGTGGTTTGAATCCCCTTCTTTCTTATACCTCTGCATTGCATTCCCTTTTCTCTTCCCAGTTAAATTCTCCCCAATTAACTTTTTATAATAGAAACTGATATTCCATATTTTGGTTAATTCTCAAGTTGTTTACTAACGAAGATGTATTTTCTTTTTAATTTGGAAAATGACATTTGGAGACACTGTAATTATTTTCATTTTATTTAAGTGATTATACAATCCTTGCAATGGAATGAACCTGGAGATTCCTTTTACAGTTGAGGAACATCCCGAATTCAAACTCAAATTTCCATTTGTCACATGACTCTCTAGGATTTTCAAACATTTCAATACTTTTTGAATCATTAAGTCTTGAAAGTTTTGTAACCAATTATTGCTCTATTAATAGATGGCAAAGTAGAAGTGGGAGGAAGGGATTAGTACAAGAGGGAGGAGGGGAATGAGGGAGCAGATACTGTTCCAATTTGTCCAAGGGATAAAAAAATAAACTTCATATCATTATTGTTAAAATGGCAACTGGCAACAAAACTCACAATTGTATTATCATAATTCCTATACAAAAGAAGAAATTAAAAGGCAATTTACATAAACTAGAAACTTTATTTAATAAAGAGAAGTTTTTATTTGTTTTTATTCTGTGTATTCTATATGTACCATGAAATAGCTTATTTATACACACACAAAGTCATATACATAAACATATATACAAACACATATAAACATACACATGTATAGACATACATACCTACATGTATACTCACATACAGACAGAATACACGCATGCACACACACACACATGCACACGCACACACACAAACACACAGATGCAAGGCACTCTAACCTAAATTTCTTTAGTCAGTGTAAAGTATCTTTTGTTTTATTTACTGTTAGTTTCTACAGAAACGGATATTTTTAAGTGTCAAATCAGTAATTGTACTTAGAATGTATTATTCCTACTATAATTTTGATCCTATGATGTTCAAAGTATTTTGTAAAAATTACAGACTAGCATTGTATAATCTTGAAAATTTCTTATTAGCTGAATTGCATCTAAATTGTCAGTCAATTTGATGGTGATGTTTATACACAACAGTGAAAGATGTGTGAAAACAGTTAGGGGTATTCAGTCTTTCATGACAATATAATGGTCTGTTCATGTGCAATTGACAATTAGATGCTGTTATTGATCAATGAGAACTAAGTGTTACTATTTTTGTACTTCAATTATATGCCTGGAATTTGTGACATTACTGAATTTATACTTTTTTCCTCCATAACCATTTTTGCCTTGGGTAGTGTTTGCATTACTTTGGTTTCAACTAATGGCTAAGTATAAGCATGCAAATACAAACTGTATCATTTAGTAAATTGAAATATATTTAATTCATGTCGCTAATGATTTGGAGATTTAGCTCAATGGTACAGCACCTGCCTAGTAAGCTTTAGATTTGATCATCTGTTCTGAAAAGAAGAAAAACCACAATATATTACAAAAGGCACAAGCATAGACACAAGAAGTAGCTAAATTATTTCCTCTAAAAATTTTTAAAATATTTTATTTTATGGATGTGATCCCATATGATCCCACAGCAGAAATATATCAATCTCTAATACCAACTTCAGTTATGTGCTAGAAGCTCAGAAGACTTTTCTCATGTTTTTTTCATATTTTTCACTTTCTCCTCATTCTCACAACCAGAACTGTCTACTTCTTGTCCATGGGATGACTCATGATACATTTTAACATGAGTTTCCAGGAAACGGAATTAAGTTGTTTCAGGGTTAATTCAAGATGTAAGTATTAGCTAGAAATATGCCTAAGCTATTGGCCAAGCAGTGTTGTAATTAATACACTTTCTGTGTGATTATTTGGGTCTGAGTGGCTGGGAAATAAACGAGCGGGCTCCACTTAAAAATGGTGCCCAATGTGGGCCTAACATGAATGATTAGCCACCCCACTTCTGGTCTGGGTCCTTGTACACCCATTCAGGATTAGAAGGAAATTGACTAAGAGAATTCCAGAAGCTCAGCACTCTTTCCTTGTGCAACCAGCCAGATCGAGTTTGTTAGGCATGCACAGTCAAGAGAGCATGAAAGATTTCCCCAACCATGCACAGATGAAGAGTTTATGTGCTGTATGCTCCTTCCCATAGTTGAGATGGTGAGTTTGGCTCCTACCTGGTAGTCCCAGAGCTGACAAAAAAGGTGATATGATATAGAGATGAATACTTTGCATTGGTATAGATCTGGGTCTACTGATACATTTTAAGGGGAATTTCTTACACTATATTGTAGGAAGTCCTTCTGTTTGTGTGTTGTTTTCATTGGTTGACTAAAGAAAATGCCTTGGCCTTTTGATAGGGCAGCAACTTGGGTAGGCGGGGAAGACAGAACAGAATGCTGGGAAGAAGAGCAGAGTCAGGCAGATGCCATGGTTTTCTTTCCCAAGATGGATGTTGGTTAGACTCATGCCGAAAATCCACAGTCAACTGGCGATACATATTAATGGAGATGGGTTAAATTAATATGTGAGAGTTAGCAAATTTGATATTAACAAACATGGATGGAATAGATGAATCCACTAAATGTAGATTCAGGAACCAAATTCAATATGGCTAATACAAATTTGGAAATCACCACTGGATTAATGTTAAATACATTTTAAAATATAAACCTTTGAAAAATAGATAGTAATGTACTTTAAAATAAAGATTCATAAATAGAAAGTTAAGAGAATACATCTTATTCCTGGCATCAACTATTACATTTAATACAATATGCTCTGTGCATGCACCATACATTTTATGAATAGTCTTGCACAATAGTTTTGCTACAAAAGCATTGGCCTTATCACAAAGCAAGGTGTGCTGGTCCAGTCCTATTCTCAGCAACTGAAGGGTGGCAATTGCTGAGACAAGAACATCACTCGTTGGAGGCCTGCCCAGACTATGTACCACGTTATGTCTGGAAAAACAGAGAAACCAAGAGTCCTCATGTCAAACATATGATTAATGCCTTGTTCTATAGTGTTTTGCTGATAATCATAGTAGCCGCAATACTAGGTGATAGTGAAATTTCAACTCCATTATTCCTCATTGGGGTATCATTGTATGATTAATCTTTTATTGACCAAAGCATCACTTCACAGTGCCTGATTGTAATTTATGCAGGTTGGTTTACAATGGACTATTGTGTAACAATGCTATCTAATTATGCATTTTCTTATGAATAGCTAAGTAGCAATTCTGAAATTTTTGTTGTTATGAAAAGTATGTTATGCCCTTCAAAGACATCTCTTTTGGTATTTCCTTTAGGTAAATACTAGCAAAAAATAAAGGTAGTTATAGAGCTTTCATATTTTAACTACAGTGTACCTCCAGCTTTGCAATGTCGGTTATCAACTTGTTCTCTCATCAAAAGAATAAAGAATTCTTCTTATTTAATTTCTTGCTTACTACTTGTCTATATCTTTTACAATTATATGTGAATGTTAGAATAAAATGTGTGGTGTTAATGAGCAATTGTAGGCTGTTTTTCTTTGTTTTATATTTAAAAAAACACTTATGAGTGAGTACTTATGAGTAATAATTGTCTTTCTGGGTCTGGGTTACCTCACTCAATATGATGTTTATACTTAATAATTTATGTCTTCTGCATTTTTCTTTTTCATTACCATGCTGGTTATCCTTAGTCCATTTAATTTACCTGTTCATTAATGAAGACATTAAACAAATTGTAAAACTTGTGTCCACACACACAAATGCATTGTTTGTGTTTCCATAGATTTTGTAAATCAGTTCTTTACTAAACTTAGCTTTTGACTACTATTATGTCAAATTTTAAGCTTTTATAGAACTTTTTATCATTTATCAATTTATTTAACTTTGTGCATGTGTTTAATTTATTAAAATTATATTTATTCAAAGGAATCTTCTAATTTTGAAGTGACTATAAAGTTTCCAGCTCTTGAATATTTAATGTCTTAATGTTTCTTCCTACTATGTGGAAATGGAGTTCATTTCTATAAATTGAACTTCTGAGAAGGGACCTTAGCTTTATTGGCTGTCAATCTCAGATTGATCATTTTTTTCTATTTTGTAATTTGATGGTCAATGAAAAAGGTCATTGAAAAATTTTATTTCATCCTTTCAAACTGTTTTTCTTGCATTTCACCAAATATCACATATTACATTCATCATATGTGTTTATTAGCCTTTTATTATTTTTCATTTAGATAACATATTCTTCATTATTTCTGCATTCCTGGGGCTTACATTTGTTCATATTTTAAAATGTATATGGTTATGTCAAAGAGAATGGGGAAAACTATCGATCTCAACTCTACACAAAGAACTGCAGTTAACTAAAGAATACTGAGAGTGAGAACATTTGTCTTCCTAAAGAAAAGCTCACATATTGGTCATCCAATACCAACGATGAACTCTAAAAACATACACAAGAGTAATATTATACAGACTGAGAAGTTTATGCTTAGGAATACACTTGTATATGCACATACATACATATATGCAGCAATAATTAATTACAAAAGAGGCCATGAATTTGAAGGATAGCAAAGAAGGGATTGTAGGGAGGAATAGCAAAGAAGAAATGATACAATTGTATTATAATCTCAAAAATAATACAAGATATGAAGAGATGACTGTGAAAATGAAATTATTTCCACCTTTAGGTCGTCAACAGGCTTATATAAATTTGATGTTAAACTTTATTATTTATATTCTCTATACCATGATGATAATATGTATTGTTTTATTAAATTAGGTTAGCGATACATTTTTCCTTACTTTTATTTCTTTATTTTCAAGTGGAAAAAATCAATTCAGATGAGGTACTAAAATTCTGAATCTTTAAATTACTGCTGTAAATGAGTAAATGTGACATAAAAACACTGATCGGGATGCAAAACATGATAAAACCTAACACAGCAATGTGTACTTGTGTATTATTAAGTGACTTCCATTTCACAATCAGTACATGAGAACCAAGAATGTCAATCCATTTGTTAGACCTATATGCTTTCATCATTTGATGAAAGAAATGTCTTGACACCAGAGTTATATATGAATTATATTTCACTGTAGTATATGACACATGAACTATAGAAATATCTTAGTCCTTTTGAAACTTTCAAAACTAACCATGTTATTATCGTGTTTCACCAGTATCGACTTGTTCCCCTAGTCAATATCAATAATGTATTTCAAGTTATTACTTTTTTGTTTAAGTTTTGGTTTTGCAAGATAGGGTATTCTATGTAAAAGACCTACTTGTCTTGGAACTCAATTTGTAGACCAGGCTGACCTTAACTCCTAGAGATCCTCCTACCTCTGTCTCCTGAGTGCTGAGACTAAAGGTTTGTGCTACCACACCCAGCAAATTATTGCTTTTTAAAGTGATTTTAGCCAAATCAGTCTCATATTTAACCAGCACTGTCAATTTTTGACTAGTGTAACAATCATGGTCGATGTTTTCGGGGGCAGTCCTTTTATTGGGAGCATAAAAGTTTGTTGCGAAGTCCTTTTGCACTTCCTTGCAGAGATGTGGAAACAGGCAATTTTTTTTTTCTGATGTTCAGGTTGCTCTGTGAATGATGGTATTTACACAGGAAGATGTAGGTAGTAGGTGCGCATGCTCTAACATCTAGTAACTTCTGTACGGCATGCTGTGTACTACCGAACAATAATTCTTTTCCTTTGTGACCTAAATCTGAAGGAAATTTTGTGAAGCTTCTCAACTCACTTAGGCATGACATTTTCTTATGGCTTTAGGCTATGAGCTGTTATTTGTGAATGAACCACCAAAGTACTTCTCCAAGGATTATTTAACACAAAAAGAGTTTCAACAGTATTGATATTCAATATTCAGTAAACTAAGAAAAACAAGAGCGCCTCCTTTTCAGGACTCTTTCTCTCACACTCTGTGTTTTCAATTGCCTGTGTGAGGGCATATGTGTGTTAATAGTGGAAATATTGATAATAATGCAAATACAGACTGATCTCTTTGATAAAGTCAGACATTTGTTTTAAATAAAATAATTTAATAATTAGAAGATAAATTTAAGGGAATAAAAGACACCTGGGTTCACATGTAAGTTTAATGAGTATTAATTGTTAATTTTTCTCCTTTGACATCTATTGTTCTTATGGGGGTAGTAAGAATCATATCCCCTTTTTGAAGTTTCTATATTACTTAAATATTAACCCTCATGTCTAGGCTATTTCACAGTGGCATTTGTAATTCAGAGGAATGCTTTGTAACTGCATGTTGAATTTAAGTTGTAGAATATCAGCATGGAAAGAAGACAACTATGAGCAAAATTAAAGCTTACGTTTGAATAGTGATGGCAAAGGTAGACCCTGAATTTACTGCAGGTTATTTTCACAAATAAGATATTTGGAAAAAGTAGAAGATGGGGACTACAAAATATGAGATAAATATTCCTCTGCTTCAAAGAAACAGAAAACAAGTTCTTAGCATTTAGAGTTCTTTCTCTCTCTCTTTTATACTGTGCCTTAATGTCTCTGTTCCCTTTGATCTACACTAAAATTGCAAGAAACATCATTTTCTAAAATATATTCCAATAAACTCTAGAAACTTAAAAACAGTAAACTTTTTATCAGAATGAGAACTAACAAAAGCATTCCATTTAATCGTCTGTGTTGAAAACTGTCAGCTGAGCTGATAAAATACAGTTGTGGATCTGGTGGGAAGATGACTCCATCACTAAAGTGTTTGTTGTGCAAGCATGAGGTCATGAACTTGAATCTCCATCATGCAGATGTGGATGCTCGCATGTAGTCAGTGCTGGGAAGAAAAGGCAGGAAATTTCTAACACGTGCTAGCCAGAAAGTGTAGCAAGTGAGCTAACAGTTCGGTCAGAGACCTTGTCGCCTAAACTACTGTGAAGAATTACTTGAGTTATGTACACAATGTTTATTTCAGGTCTTTACATGTATTGTATGCACTTACACGCATACTTACACACATGTCTGTGTACACACAGGAATGCATGCATGCACAACCAAACACAATAGACAACCATGATTGATACCAAGTCAAGCAGAAAGTCTGTAGGAATAGAATTGTTATTAATGACTGGAAATTGAAAGAAAAATCTTCATGATATTTTCATTTGCTGAAGCAAACTGGAGAACAGTTGACTTCAAAGAAGTAATGATTGAAAATGTGGCAGAAGTAAAAATTGTTAATTTGATGTGACATATATTGATTAATCTTCATTTAATATTCATATGTCAAAATTAATCTCTGGGGAAAGTAATTTTACTAAGAATGAGAAGAAAAATAATTAGTTATTCTTAACTCAACTATTTATTCACTGTGAAATGTCATTGGTTTGGCATCATTTGATCATCATTTGATCATTTGACTTTTCCCCCCCAGGACAGGGTATCTTTGTGTAGTTCTGACTACCCCACAACTCTCTCTGTAGACCAGGCTGGCAACAAACTCAGAGATCTGTCTGTCTCTGCCTCCTGAGAACTGGGATTAATTGTGTGTGCCACCACTGTCTGACTTTGTTTTGACATTTTTTTAAGAATAGAAAACCTAAGTTTGGTTTATCTGAATCTCAAGGGTAGTTAAGTTATTAAAACCGGTAATGTATAATATAGCAAGTCAGTATTTCCATTCAGTTATTAAACTGTATAATCTTTTTTATGGTGATAGCATTTAATTTCTTTTTTTTCATTTTCTTTATTATTATTAAAAATTTCCACCTCCTCCC
>LOJH01038853.1:0-15423 GCA_001685095.1 Ellobius talpinus | reverse complement strand
AAAGGCTCTGAGTAATCCTTCATAAAGCTACAGTGCTGAGAAACACCAAATCCTAGCTAGGAAGGGCCACCACATCCACATTAAGACAACAGGTAACCTGACCATACATTGAAGCGCCCTTAGAACTCCATATTCTACATCAAAACAGAGAGCTCTTCTTTTCCGCAATTCTATTGTTTCTCTTTTTAAAGTGTGTTTTCTGTGTCCCTTGTTCATCTTCTAATGAGAGAAAAAAACTACTGTGCACTGGGAAACATTTGGAAGAAAATTATACTAACTATAAAATAGAATGAAAGACATAAAAATTTAAACTTGGCAATGTGCAAAGAAATGGGAAAAAAGGAATTAGAAACAATAAATGAGGATTCTGGGGGATTAGATGAAGAAGGGATACTTTTATTGCTGTAGTATTGGATTCTATGAGAATTTTTAATCTTTTACAGTAAAGGCTTCAAGATTACACTAAATTTAACCATATTTTGACTTTATTGTAATTTAAATTATTTTAAAGCTTCATTCCTGAAGTCATATATACAAAATCAACAAAAATGAATCCATCACGTTGTATTTAAATATGTATGCATATAATTATGTAATGACGATAAAGAAAAAGAGGTCATCAATTTGAGAAGGAGTTGGGGGAGCAATATGAGCGGCTGGAAAGGATAGGCATTTCAGAGCTGAAGGAAGGGAAAGGAAGTGGGAAGTGATGTGACTATATTTTAATTTAAAATATATTTTGAAAATTAATTGCTTAAAATTATCACTGGTTTCTTCCTGTTTTTGCTAGTGTTTGCACATGTCAGGCCTACAATCTAAGTATAATTTATATTTTCAGGCCAGTGTGATTCATATAATTAAGAATTTGCTAATTTTGGAAATAAAGTATTCCTCTTTACAAATGAATCACATAATGACACACCTTGCCATATTCTATCAATAGGTCAAGTTAAGAAAGCGGGTTTGCTTTTGACTGGAAAATATCCACAGCTTAATTTTCTGTTTAGAAATCCAAACTGTCATTATTTATCCAGGATCAAAAGAACATGAATTGAACCTCTGCTCTGTTTAATTACAGTGGACAAAAAACTGTCAAAAATGTTTTGAGGTTTCTCATCTTTTATTCTTTTCTTAGGAAGTTATTCCAGAGGTCTCCATAGGTGATTTCACTCTTATCTATTCACAGACATTGTTCTATCATTTTCCCTTCTTTTTTAGGATAGTAAAACACACACACACACACACACACACACACCCACCATATATTATCATTGAATGACAAGTAATTATGTAGTGACTATGTATCTATATTCTTATGATCTTAAATATTTATGGTGAGAGACTGATGCAATTGTTTTTTCTTTTCAGTTTTGCTGATATAATCACAATTAAACGCTGTACATATTGACTATGAAGAATTTAAAGTTTTGAAGCATGCAGACATTGTAATATTCCCGGCACACTTTAATTACCTTATCTCTAACCTCAGCTCTCTTTAAACATGGTAAATATCTTGAAAATCACACATGGCTAGATTGTTAGCACAGCGATGAGTTAGAGCCTCCATTCTGTACAAGCATCTCCAGATGCTCACATTTTTGTATTACACTGCTACACTAATGGATTAAATAACCCTAAGTAGGCACTCCCATGTTCTTAACCCAAATGCCCATCTCATTAGAGTTCAGAAGACTAGGATTAATCAGTTACTTAGGATTTTCCAAACAAAATTGAAATACCCCCACCAGCCATTCTTAGATATAATATAGCCTATTAGTCAAAGATAGTAGGAATTGATGTATACAAATGAAGAACCCTTAATATAACAGTGTTATCACCTACTTTTAATTTGGCATTGCAATGCTTATTATTAAAATAATATTATTTTATCTCGAGCAAGGAGCTCACATTATGAAACTAGAATGTGTACATCTTCCTGCATACTTCTTCCTATGCCTAGTCTCATGAAGAAAGAGGGGTGAACCTCGGATCCTCAGTAGATACTTGTATCAAGCAGGGAACTTTTCTCCTTTAATTGGAAAATAGGTAATTCTGTTGACTGTCCGGAGAATAATCTCCAGGCTGTACCACAGGCTTAGGAAAGTCAATAGGAACCTGGTATCCACATGTATTATTGGAATTTCAAACATTATTGAAACCTCAAACTGAAGTTAATCCCATAATCACACAGGGAAATAATCCATAATGCCATGTCTCAGTAATTAGGATGACATCGCCTTGCTATTTTTGAAGGAGATTTCACAAAGCACATAATCCTATGTCTGATCTGCAATGGTACCTCAGAATGTGTGACTAACTAGGTTCTCTCTATTTTTCTGAATGACAGATTTATGCTTCAAATGGCTGGGGTAATACACTTTGCTTTATACCCAGCTTAAGACGGCATATGTTCAACTTCACGTATGAATGAAAATCGGTTTTACATAACGATTTCGAGATATTTTGGCTTAAAAAGCAGAAACACATTTAAGGTTTTTTTATAAATCACTCTGCTTTACTCTGTGAAGTCGACAGATTTGTAAAATAAGATCGCCATGCGGCTATTGTCTGATCATGGGCATATAAGAGGATATTGTAAACTCCCTCCCTTCCTCCTACTCTCTCATCGCATCGTCTATGGCTCAGATACAGGGTTAAAATATTTATAGTAAGTATTTCATAACCAGTGATACCCTTTCACTAGCACATAAAACACAGTGTATAGTCACTACCACTCATCCACTAGTGAGGACACTTCTTAGATTTCTTTTTAAATTTTTTTTATTTCTTTATTTGTGTGTATCTGGTATCTCTCTGTCTGTGTGTGCATGCATACACACACTCTCACACATACACATGTGCATAGGAAGGTCTGTCAAATTCCCTAGAACTGGATGTACAGAGTTTGTAGGCCACCTGACATGGGCACTGGAACCATCTCAAGTTCTGCAAGAATCATGAAGTACTCTAAACAATTGAGATATCTTTCCAGCCCCAGGTTGCCTTTGAATAAACAGTGATCAGCTATTTATATTATACTATGTCCTGGTGATAAATAACTCTAAAAAACAACAAAAGAAAGTCTTTAATGATAATTAAAAATAATCATTTATAGCATTTAATTTTCATGAAGCTCTACACAGCTTAAGGGAGGTTAAATGTTATTAAAAGGAAATTTCTGTGTCTTTCTAACAATGTCTTCAGTCCCAGATTAGCAAGTTTTAAAATTAGTACTATACAACAAATTTTAAGATATTTATAAGACAAAATTCCCAGTCAGTCCAAAATCATACTTTTAACCTGTGCAACCACAAATGGCATGTTTTATACAACAGATTTATAAGGTATTATAATAAGTAATATATACATGAATGTGTTCATGTTATCTAATCTATATATCTATTTAGAATTATTTAGCAATATTTATAATATTTTGAATTAAGATTCATTACATATGCAAAGAATATTTTAGAGTGTTGAAAAGTAAAGTATTGGATAGAACACTTGAAGTATTATAAAGAACTGGAAAGAATTCCATTGATTCTGAAGATGAATAAAACCAACAAAAGAGTTGATTAATCCCAGACAATAATGAAAAGAAAGCAATGAGTCTTCATCACTTTGAACAACAATTAGATAAATTCATCTGGGGTGTGTGTGTGTGTCTGGGTAGGGGTAGAAAAAAGCTATCATTGAATTGGATTTCAATAAAATCATGGTAGACAGGAAGAGACAAGTTTCCCAAGTCTTTTCTATGGGCTGCGTAGGATCTTCCTTTCAAAAGATGCAGTATGGGAAGTAGTATTGAATAAACAAACACAAGTGATTTAATGGTGGAGTGATTTGACAAACCTAATTGCATACAGATAACCAGTGGGGATCTGCTGAGCAGTCTTAAGTCCTGTTGAAAGCGTAGATCATGGATTTGGTACAATGAAATCAGCAGCTCACTCCTGATATGTTCCTTCCGAAGCTCCAACTCTGTCGAAATCTGACAGATCCTCAGTAGTGTCTTATAGTATGCCTTCAAAGTGCCAACCTTATAGTATGCCTTCAAAGTGCCAACACCTCTGACATAGAAAGTCTAACTTGTCACGGCCTTTAGGAGTAGCATGTCAAATCAGTGTGATGTGGTTCTATGGCTGGCATTTGGAATCAGGGACCTTCTATAAATGTGAGTGAGGTGTGACTTTTAGTTAATCCTGATGATGCACCAATGCCAGCAATAGACACATCTACTTGCTGCAGATCAGAAACAATTCTTTCTATAATCTGTTCTATTAGTCTCTAAATCCAAATTGTTCTAAACATGTCTGGTATTTCCTAAAGCAGCTGGAAGACTCTGAAGATGTGTGTGGCTATGCATCAGATGAAGGAAGGATGCCCACCATGAGGTATGGTGTGTGCACACACAGACATGAAGTCTGGAAGACAGTAACTTTCTTCCCTGTGCACCACACTCCTTGAGCACCCTTAAATAGCTCACTTAATCCATCTTTTTTTCTAGCTGGCTGTAAAATGGATGGACAAGAATCCATGATTCTAAGCTTTATTTTATTTACTTACATAAGAAATGTTGTCACCCTCAGAGAACATACAGTTCACATAAGAGATGGCTTATCAATAGTGAAATAAACCAAAGATGATAAAACAGGGCTAGAATCATAATTTATGTGCATAGATTTCAAAGACCCCAGGAAAATAGATCAAGGATAGGATGGACGTAACAAGTCAGGGAGACTAAATGATCACATTGACAATGTGATGTGTATGTGCATGCTATTTCTCTACTCTGACAGAATACCCAGTAAAAGCAACTTAAAGATGAAAGGATTCTTTAGGCTCACAGATCTGAGGAAGATCTTCACGAAGGCAGGGAAGGGAGGGCAACACTAGGCAGCTGGTTACTTTGCATCCACATTCAGGACACAGAGCTAGAACGTTGGCTTTCTCCTTTACATTCGATCTGGAATCCCCACCCATTAAATAAATGCATACATTAGGGTGAGTCCTCCTATGTCATTTAGTCTAGATCCTCTTTCAGAGGTATGTCTAGAGATTTGTTTCCATGGTGATTTTAAACCTTACCAATTTGAGAATCAATATTAGCTGTCTCAGTATGCATGAAAATAAAAAGGAACCAGTACTGACCTTGTCACGTTATTGGAATGTTGCATTATGCTGCCAATTTATCTCAGGTTCGGGGGTTGAGGAACAGATACTATCTCCTTGAGTTCCTTAGCGGTTCACTATTACCTATATGACTAAACCTATGTGACTAACTCTTGGACAGCATGCTCGCCCTCTCGGACTGGTTCTGTCAGCCCCTTAACGTCCTTTTCATGTCCTTTAGCTTCCGGGTGCACCCTGGAAACCCTGAGGTACACTATCTCCTCCTCACACTGTGTGGGTAGATGCCCTAATAACTCAGACCCTCCCTTATGCTATAATATCCATCATAAACACTGGTATAGTCATTCCTGCCCCCATACTGCAGTGCAGATGGACTGTTTTGGAATTTTTCTTAAATCTATCTCCACCAAGAGAATTCATACCTTTATTTAGATTTTTAAAGTTCTCAGAGAAAATGTTTATCACTGATCTCAGCCTTGCAAGCACCAGCTACTACACTTCCCCTACCCAGTGATACTGGCTCCATCGCATTAGTGACCAGATAACATCATGGTCAACCCTTAGCAAATGACAACTGGTGATGTGATGGTGACCATGGCAATGATAACTGCCAGGGGCTCTGTGCTTGAGTCACATTTTACGTCCCCCTTAATTAAAGCCAGGTATCCAATACCATTTACAATACATGTCCCCTCAATACATCTGTATACCAAATGCACATGTTAGAACTGATTCAAGGAACTCCACTCGACATCTTATTTAAAGGGCAGAGAGAAAAGGAGGATTTAGAAGAGAAGATGTCAAGACAAATTGGCTGTGTTTATTCAGACCTCATGGGAAAATGTCTTTGATAAATATTTTTTCCCTTTCTTTGTACTGCGAAAAGTCAATCTTACTTTACATCTTCCTAAAGCATTTTGCCTTCAATTATCCACATGATTCAGCATGCCTGACAGCACACAACAGAGAAATCAGCAAATACTAGAGGAGCACCATAAATACCTTTTCTGTTCCCCCACTTACCTTAGTGCTTCGCTTAGATTCTAATTTCACTGGACTTTTCTACCCTGTGACTTACAAGCCTGCCTTGAGTGTGTGTGTCAGATTTCTAACTAACGATACTATTTAAAGGCTTAACACGAGAAAGTAGTTGAAAGCAAAACCCTGCCCATAAGGTAACAAAGCATTTTCCTTTGTGCCCTAGAGAAAGACAGAAATGCCATTGCTGCTCTCTCTCATACATTGATCTCAGAGGGCCTGGGTTTCCCTGGCTTGATTTAAGGAGCAAAGCAAGTTACAGGCTTAACATTACATATTGTGATAGTTACTTAACGGATTTCCATTACTTCCTTTGCACTTTCTCTAGATTACTTTAGACTACATCGACACTACCAATTTTTCTAAAACAAATACAGTCATATGAGAAAATTTGCACTCATGACCCTATATATTTTAATTTTCTGCTTAGATGAATAGTAAGCACACAAGCCTATCATTAAAGATTAACTGTAATGTATTATATAGCAAGGAGATTGGGAGTTCTTTCTTTTGGATTTATTTACATCTTTACTCTTTGGAAACAAAATATTTATAGCTAAAAATACAATGTATTTTGACTCAAAACTTCTAAAAATTGATGCTTCAATGTACAAAGTTGGAATTTATACCAATTTGTGATGATTTCAGTTTCTAACAGAGACCTGCATTTTCAGAATATCAGGCTAATAAACCAAAAAGCATTTATCAGTTTCCTAGATGACGTCACATGATGAACAGAGTAACAGAGAAGTGTCAAGTCATACAGGATGACAGCAAAGTGAACTGGAGTTACATGTAGTTGTAAGACACCGATGGTGGGTGCTCACAACCAGATGTGAATTCACTGAAGAGCTGGGTGTGCTCTTACCACCACAGCATCTATTTAACCATAAAGTCTGTGTTATTAAATACTAACAAAAATCACACGAGATATTTCATGCTTAGAATGATAGGAAAACATCACTAGACAAAGTATCAAATTTTTGCCATTGATCATACTAGAACACAGTTAATGTTATGGCACAGTGACTGGAAAAATGCACAATCCCCTTTTTAATCACCTATTACCTTAAAAACGAAATACATGTAAGTCCTGTTAGTTAGAGGATGCTTAAAACACATATGAAAACATTTTTAGAATATGGTGACTGAGTCTAGTTAAATTCAATTTATTCTCCTATTTGTGACTTTGAGGAGACTCGCACCTTTGGTAAAATCTCCCCACTAGTCTAGGGATCCCCAAAGTATAGCTGCAGTTCAATTACTGATGTTCTCTAGTGAGTAGAACAACAGCATGCAACTTAAGATTAACAAGAGTGCTCTGTTGACAGGAGGCACCTCTGCAAAATAACCTACGAAGCAGGTTCACTCCAGAATCTAGTTGGCACTCTGCAGAAACCTTTGTGAGAAGCTTTGTGAGAAATTCCCCACAGTCTAGGAACAAGATGTCAGCAGGCAGGCTGTGGCAGTTACATATGTCAATACGAACGAGTTTGTGCGCAACCAGTTGTTCCCAACTCAGAACATCAAGGACCGTGAACTTTTCAGTGTGGCTAGATGCCCTTTGAGACGGCTGGCAAATGAATTTTGGGGTCTGTGCTTTCTGCTATCAGTGTGCTCTTCAATTTAAAGTAAACAGTTGAAGGTGGTCCCACGGCCCAATATTCTGATCAATAACCATACGAGGCTATTTAATCTAAAGGGGTCAAAAAGAGTAAGATTAAAAGCTCACTTTTGTAGTCACATTGGGCATTCGAGTCAGAGGCTGGGACCAAGAGGTAACCACATCCAATAATACATCTAGAATGTATAGCACTGAAAAAGCATCTGCAGGAAAAAGCTGCCCAAAGGGCAGATAAGCAGAAAGAACATGTGTGGGTGCCATACTTCATAGGATGCTTTCTGAACAGCTTCTCAAGGTGATCTCACTTCATCATCATGTTTGAGCAGAGTCATAAGAAATGACCACGAAGACCAACATTTGACGGAGTTAATGTAGTGAGCCCATTTCACGGTCCACAAGCATCACTGACTCATCTCTNTTGATGTTTCACGGTGTGACCCTCATGCCTCTGCCAGCCTCGTTCTCACATGCCCAAGATATGTTCCTCTGGATCTGGGCCCAGAGAATACCGTGAGGTTGGCAGTGGAGGAACAATTTTATCTCCATTGCTCTGGCCACTTTTGCCAGGATATTTTTAAAATCTCCCTCCAATCGTTAACTTTATGTTGGAAATTAAATGTCCATATGCTCCTGCTATGAGAGAGTTTTGCAGAAGCAGGAGAACAGAAACAGCTATTTTAAATAGTTAGGCTTGATTCTGGCAAACCTGGTTGAGGATTTATGGAAAGCATGTTGCTGAATTGACAAATTTGAAGAAAGACACATAGCACTCTTCTATCCTGGAATGTATTCAATATCTCTGTATTAAGAGTTTCATGATGTGCTATTTACTAAACTTAAGGCATTCTTTCTAAGTAAATACATCTTGAGTTAATTCAGATAACGGAAACTGCTATATAGCAAATGTTATACGAACTCAAAACCACAAACTTGACAATGCGAATAACATTAAGTAAAGAAATTTGTTTTAGTGGGCAGAGATTAGACACAGTTATAAATATTCATTGCATTAGCATTTAAACTCATTTGACAGAAGGCTGGTTTAGATTCAAACCAACAGTCAAATATTCAAGTTAAATATCTTGCAAAATGCCCCCTTTAAATTCCTTAGAGACATTATGGTTGGTACTATAAACTGAACATAAAATAATATGTGAAAAGAATCTACATATGCAAATGAGAAAGTTCGTACCACAACTCTTAGCCTTTAGTCCCATAACAAGAGAGATCTGAATTCTATACATTAAGTACTTGACAGAATTAAGTGGGCCTAAACATTACTGTGATTATTCAGCATTAAATGTTCAACATCTACCTGGAAAAGTTTTTTGGTGGTTGTTGTTGTTGTTATTTGTAGAAAAATAATGCATTTCAATAATGCAAAGCAAAACAGATGTTTAGTGACGTAACATAAATTAAAAACATTTAAAGAGTTGCATTCTTAGATTCTTAGTCGCATTCATGTATTGTAGCTTAGATTAGCGTGGAACTCACCATGTAGTCAATATTGTCCTCAAGTAGTCCAGTTTTTCTCCCTCAGCTGCCAAATTGATGAGAACATATATACAAGCCTCCACACATCTGTCTAAGTAGTTTCTTTTTCTAGTAACCCAATTCTTTCACATGTTTTTTTTGTGTTTTACATATGGCAATTCCACACATGCATGCAACATGCAATGATTAAATCAAGCCTGACACATTTCAAAGTACCAACACACACATTTAGAGTAGATATTAAGCCCAAATATTTACATTCTCTTTCATGTTAGTAATGACCACAACCAAGCCAATTTTGTTCCCATTAAAGATTGTCTCACTGAAATAAATAATTCAAGCTTTCTTTGTTTATAACTACATTCGGAATGCAGAATGCATTTACCACTTACAAACATCAATGTACAATGTTGTCTGAATGGCAGAAAGAGCTGAAGGGTCATGAATTAAAAATTAAATACAAAGATTTATGACTGCTTGATTGCCCTAATTGTGAGAATGCTTCTCTTAATGAATAGACCTGTGTTCATCAGTGAACGTGAACTGTCAAAACTATGAATTAAAGTCTGCTATTTCCCACATTCACCAATCAGGTACAGAGAGCACCATGTTCCTCACACTTGGCTAAGGGCAATATTCTAGGCTTCAGCATAAATCACTCACATACCCAGATGATGCATATGTCTCCATGTATGTTTCCCATCATATTGGGAAGAGCACAACTAGCTAAATCTTCTAAGTGTTCTGGAATGCTTTGGAGGCAACACCTCACCTGAAAAATCATGATTTTTCTTTAAAGTTCAATACAGATTTTCTTCTGTTTTTTGTCATCCTCACTTTCAAAGATACCAAGAAAATATCACATAGTATCATGTATATCTAGTAGAAACTGAGTGTGGCTCAGTAGTAGAACAGGGACTTTGGTTTAATACTCAGCCAAACAAAAATCAGTGATTCCAGAATCTAAATATAAATTCCAGCACATTATACAATCCCCAGACTTCTTATGATGACTTCTTCATTTTTTAAAATATTTATTTATTTATTATACATACAATATTCTGTCTGCATGTATGCCTGAAGGCCAGAAAAGGGCACCAGACCTNCAATGCTCTTAACCACTGAGCCATCTCTCCAGCCCCATTGTGATGACTTCTTATGATGTCAGCTTCATATCTACTTAAAGGGACGAGTTCTTAATTCTGATAATTGGCTGTTTAACTCGTGCTGTCTAACACTTCATAGAAGTCAACTGAAGGTGGATTAGCACTCTCTACAATCTTATGCATAACTCTCATTTTCCAGTAAAGGTGGTATAGCAATCATTAGTCATTAGAACCTGAACGAATAGGATCATATGCTTCTACTGAGACCAAAAACAATGGGAAAATATCACAAACTTTAAGGTACACACTTTCCCAAGAATAAACCCACAGAGTTATATTTTATACACATATAAATTAAGATCAAATAAAACTGATGTATATCAAATCCTACACACTTAAAGCCATCATTGGTTAGTTATCCAGATAGTATTACCTACTAAGCCCCAAAGACCATTATTTTCATTTAAATTCCACGAGTAGGCAAAATCTAAATGTCAAAACTTAGCACACTGTTTAATGAGTGGATAAATACTGGAAGCGAAGCTCCTGAGGCCTGAGCAAGTCGTTATTAGGGGCTTACCACTCCCAGTACCTGACATTTGCTTGGGGTTTTTTTTGTCATTTTCCATACTCATTTTATTTCTTATTAAACATCTTCCTGCTTTGAAGTTAATCTGTTTAATAAAGAAGGAAGAGGGTGGGTTTTTTTTTCATTGAGATTTACTTGGTCAGAATCAGCTGAGGCTCTTGTTCTGCATTCTAGTAACTTATTGTATAACTGACAAGAGTTGAGAAAAAGAAATGTAGGAAATATACAGATATTACTCTTTCTACACAGGAGAAGGGGGAGCAAAGAGAGGTGTGGAGAGATGGACAGAGAGAGATGTGGTACATTTGCCATAGTACATGTAAAGTGGAG
Organism: Ellobius talpinus; assembly: GCA_001685095.1. Taxonomy (NCBI): domain Eukaryota; kingdom Metazoa; phylum Chordata; class Mammalia; order Rodentia; family Cricetidae; genus Ellobius; species Ellobius talpinus. The sequence goes on along the minus strand of LOJH01038853.1, from coordinate 4,109 downwards.
AAATGCCTTAAAGAATTTTATATTAAATACCCAAGGAAAATACGTAGGCTAAAGAGTATTTCTTGATTTATTGTTATTACATATTTATCCTAACAACATCATTGAGGGTTTAATATCAGCTCCAGCCTATGACATCTGCACACTGTAGTATTCAACCAACTGACATTTTAAGGGAAGAGCAGCATTTTTAAGTGATGCCTCAAAAAAGTAGATCCTGCTAACAAGTTCTAAGACTAACTTCTCTGGGGGTCTAGCTGCATATTCTGTACTGCTAGACACAACTGCAGCCATGGTATTAAAACAAATCACACACACATAATTTTTGATAGCAACTCATACCTGTGCCTTCCAGACTTAGGTTGCTCTTGATTTAGTCAAATCTTAGTGCTCTCTTAGGACAGTGTTTTTTTACTGATAGTATGTGAAGCAATGTGTGAAATTAACATGATGTCAATGTGAACGAAACTGTTATAAGTATCAAGAGAAACTCCCTAACAAACGTTAATGCTTCTTCTTAGACTAAAAACTATGTATGGATATCCAAATATTCATTTAAGCTGCATATTTTTCCTTAAAATAGTGTTTGTTTGTATTGGATGACAGACAGACTTAATATGTTAGATTTTCTATGCCACTCATGGATGGGGGTTAGTCATTGGTGCACAGTACTAGTTTGTAACTGAAGACAGTGTAGGATATGAAGTCTTCATAAAGAATTAGGGAGTGCGCAGAATGCCTTCCAAATGAAAATACAGTGTTTGAAAATTATATCTTGTATTTTAATATATTTCCACACATTTTACTCAAACTTTGCAGAATATCAATTTTTTATTAATTTGTTGAATTTGTTTTAGTGGATGCTAGGACAGAGGATTGTTGGTTGCCTTGGAAACAGACATTAAGATGGCTCTCCCATGCAGTGATTGGTGAATGGGTATCTGAGAAGTGCTCCCGTCTTCATTCAGTGATTGCAGATTTTTACACACTACCCTTTACCTCATTCCAATACCAGATCTGCCATCCATGATTGTCTACTGCTGTAGGTGTGACCTCATCAGCCAAAGGTACCACTTAGAGTGGGCAGGCTCTGAGAGATGCCAACAGTCACCATTGCTGATTACTTTGGAGAATAAAAAAAGGAACCTCGATGCTAGCCATCAGAAAAACAAAGCTAGTTGGGGAATGCCAACCAGGGAATATGAAGCATGGGTGGTATCTTGATGTGGACTGCTGTACAGAGGCCATAGACATACCAAAAGCCTTTTCCTCACCCTTTTGTTCTGGCTTCAAAACCCCAAGTCCCAGAGCTCTCTGCCCTAGCTCCAGGCACCAGACCCTCAGAGAACATACATGACTCACAACCAGGGCATGTGGATTCTGAAGAATGATTGACTTTCTGACCCCTGAGGTCTGCAGCCTCCTGAGCCCAGTGGTCATCTATACCAGCAATGAGATTGATCTGAGTGATGTTGAGGTCCATGTCTTTGACTGAGGCTACATGCTGACACTGTACATAGATACACTTCATCTTGTACCTTGAGATCATCAGCGTTGATGAAGACATCTTGATTCAGCATTACAAGTACCCTGAGAGGATTTGAAAAAAACCACTACAACCCTAGTCTTGCCATTTGTGGTCTTCATTATGATATTTACAGAAGCCTTCTGATGTAAATTCATTTCATGCCCCACGGCTGGTTCATGGGAACCATTATCCCTGAACTGGAGGTCTAGACATGCAGAGTCAACAAACTGCAGTCAGTTGTCTTTGAAGCAGGTGCTCATTTGGCTGTTAAGACACCCAGAGACTCACAGGTCACAGAGGTGGTGGTGGCTGTCTGATGATGTAACAAACAGTGGGGATGCATCACTGGAAGTTGAGGAAGGACCTCACCTTCTGTATCTTCCACAAATGCAACTGCTTCTGCATCCTCCTGGGCTTTTTGGACTTACACCTGGCCTTTCTCAGCTGTGTGCTCAACTACGGCATGGAGTTCACATCCTGTCCACAAGCATGCCCTGCAGCATGAGGCAGATTCTTGGCAACATGGCCCATATCCTCTCGAGGAATTTTTATTGTCTTAGACAGACCATTGATCCTTCCAGTTCTGGCCTCCCAGACAAGCAATAAAAGTGGTATCTTGGGAAAAACAGAGGGTAAAAAGAGAAGGAGGATGGTGGCAGTGAGAGACAGAGAGAGACACAGAGAGAGAAATAGAGAGAGATTCTCAAATGAGGGCCTGTATCATGAGCCAAGACTGTCTATAAGAGGCTTTCTACAACAAATGAGAAAATGATTTCAAGGCCACAGAAGCTCTTCACAAAATTAAGTAAGATTTTACAAGCTCCAATAGAAGCAGACAAAGAGGAGAAGACAGAGACATTCAGATCTCGAGTTGCTTTAGTTTAACCATTGACATTCATTTCTCTAGTAGTTTCCATTTTATCGTTAGTGTTCATTTCCACATATGAAATGAACATTGGAATTCTTATTTTAAAAGAATATCACTCTTTCCACTACAAGCAATTGAAAAGAAAAGAATAAGAAAAATAAAAACATTTAATTTTGTGAAAGACAAATACTTTTAACAAGTAGCAAATTGGAAATTAAGGTGCCCTAGAGAGACTTCCAAGTGTGTTAGACAGTAGTAAAGGATATTCGGTTTTCTCAAAAATTGATACTGTTGGAAATATGAAATCAGTTGTGCATCCTGAATACAGCCTGCTTCAGAAGACACTGTCAAACCACCGTGCAATAGAGAAGACATCAGAAATGTCAACATTGCTCATGCAAAATGGGGATACACTTGATTGACTTGCAGAAATCTTCTTGCAGATAAAGAGATTACTAATGCAAATGTCATGGTTTTAGTGTGACAATAATGCATCTATCTTAGAAATCTATGACTATGGTACCTGATGGAATCCCTTATATCTACCAATATCAAATGGCTACCATTGGCAGGCAAAGCCCAGCTACAAGTCTCTGTTACATTATTCATGAAATTTGATATTATGGTGATCTTGTTCAATATTGCTTGCAAAGCCCTTGGATAGTTTAGAACTATAAACTTTTCTGAATGAATAGTAATAAACCTTGTCCTCTAGCTGTATGCCAGCATCAGTCACTGAACAAAGGAAGTCTGAAAAGGTACTCTTGATTGCACTTATAAAGTTTATAAAATCAGGTATCATATTACTTCTACATTAGTTACTGGTTCATATTTTCTCTCTAATTTTAGAATGAATTTTAGTAGGTAAATCATTATGAACCACTACCAAATTCCCTTGAAATTAGAATAATTTATTTGTTACAATCATGTTAATCATATAATTCCAAGGAAGTTCTCTTCCTGGGCTTTCAGACTCTATGGGAAAGGGCAGCTGCTATCAAGGCTTAGCACTTGACAAATCCTGGAACCTACAAATTGTCCTCTGACCTCCATACTGTACTGATATATATACATGCTAGCTCTCTCTGTTTCATACAAATAAAAAGTTAATTTTTTATGTTTTTGTTTGTTTCTGCTTCTTTAGTCAGGCTGAATTTCATATTAATGATTAAAATAAATGTAAATCCTCTCCATAATTTTAGATCAAGTATATGGCTTGAATCATTTCTGTTTATAATGAGGATCAATATGCTAATATTTTACTTATATTAAATTTATATACCTAGACACAAATCAATATGAAGAAGACACTTTGATGATGTGACTGACATGACCCACAGGGAGACTTGAGTCTACCCTGCCATAGGTTTCAAGAGACTCTGGTATCATTGCTGTTTTGATGGAGCTTTCATACCTTCATGTATACTAGTTTTAGTTCCAGAAATAAAAGAATTTTCTAGGGAGTGGGAATACAGTTGGGACAGTAAGATGTTTGCTTTGCAGGCATACTGATCTGAATTAAATTCCCAGATGCAATGGTCAAAGGTCAGGTATGGCAGCTCTCTTGTAATGACATGTGTATTCCTTCAGCTCACTGAGCAGCCTTTCCGGCATACCTGGAGAGTTCCAGGGTAGTGAGATACTTAGATACCTAAGATGGACCTTTGGCCTCCATGTACACACACATGTGCTCCTGTGTCCTCTCTCTCTCTCTCT
>LOJH01038852.1:10478-24978 GCA_001685095.1 Ellobius talpinus | reverse complement strand
ATATATGTCAATACTGAAAAATTATTGTAGAATTTTTGTCTTTTTGTATTGTGATTCAAACATTACCATTCTATGAAAATTCACCAAGAACTGAAGTGCAAGTGGCATCATGAATAGAACTAGGGGTGGCTCAACAGATAGCCAAGGCCAGCTGCTAGCATGGAAGATGGTGATTTTGCCTCCAAATTTGTCTAAGCCTTCAGACAATTGCAATCTCATGAATTAACAGTAACCTACTGTTTATAATTATTAAGGGATGATAGTGTCATTCACTGACAAGGAACTGTCATCCATCTCTTAATATTTTGTTTTTTTTTAATAATTTTAAGTGTATTTTTAATTTTTAGACCACCAAAGTCTTTTTTGGTGTGAAACTCTTCCTTGACTTTTAACCTATTTCATTTTAGTAATTTCTTTATGATAGAAACAAGTTCTATTAGGTATTTAAATCTATAGCTCATTTGTTCTATCAACATAGAAGCAACATATTCTTTCCTGATTTACAGTATAGATTTAAATGTTAGTTTAGAACATTTCTGTGATGTGGGATCCCCCTCTCTATATTGTAAATAATTAAAAAAGCTTTTGGCCTATGGCAGGGCAGAATAGAGCCAGGTGGGAAATCTGAACAGAGATGGAGAGGGAAGAGTAGGCAGAGTCAAGGAGACGCCATGTAGCTGCCGAAGAAGGAGCACTCCGAACATTACCAGTAGGCCTTGTGGTGATACACAGATTAATAGAAATGGGTTAATTTAAGATCCAAGAACTAGATAGAAAAATGCCTAAGCTATTGTTTAAAGTGTTGCAAATAATATAGTTTCTGTGTGATTGATTATTTGGGTGTGGGCAGCCTGGAAGCAAACAAGCAATCTCTGTTTGCATTTTTGTGAAAATGGCATTGTTGGAAACTGCTCAGTATCATGTAGAAAAATGATGGAAATCCCAGAATTATGTAGTTATAAAGTTATTATTGCCTTAGACACCTAAATTCTGATCTGTCCCAGTCACTCCTTTCTAACCATTGATGTTAATAAAAATTATAAGTAAAAGCACCTAGTACATGCCAAAGTTTTACATGCTTCCTTTCTGTTTTTCAGTTTATTTGGTCATTGAAAGCAAGGTAGTTATTTCAGTCAGGAAAATTTGTTGTTTTTGCAAAGAGATTAATTGCTTCTATTAGAAAAACAACTCAGAGAATGTCCTTGTGACCAAGGGTCAATAGCATCCATGGCACAGGGCAACAATGTTGTACTTTTTTCTTATTGATATAATTCTCAAGTTTACAGACTAAGATAAACATATGCTTTTCAAACCATGTTTCATATATATCTACATTAATGTTATATTTAAAAGAGGATTAACGCACTAACACAAAAACAGATTTGTATGCAAATGTATTATTTATATATACTTACATCCTTCTCAAGAGTGAATTACCTGAAGATGCTAAAGCAACCAATAAAATCCTTCAAAAACATGTTTTTGAAAAAAGCTAATTGAACACTGTATATTTTTCTGTATTATGAAAATATACTTCTGAGACTAGTGCCATAATTATAGCCATGATTACTGTGCTTGTGATGCAGTTTTATTGCTCTGGAGGAGATGAACAGTAATTAGAACAAAGATTGCATTTAGCTCCAAAAGGCTAACAAAAAAAGTAAAACATCCTTCCAGGGACTTTCTTCTGTTAAATAACTTTATGTTGTAGGAAATGCATAATTTATCTTAGTGATAAAGAAATAGATCACTAAAGTTGGTATTTCACTTTAATGCATTGGAGTTGGAATCTTAGTGTCTCTGTTTCCTAATGGTTGTAATCTGCCAAATGTTTGCAGTGGCCACAGATGCTCCATAATCATCTCAGTCCTGTGGAAATTATGAACATGAATAATTTGAAGAAGTATATTAGTTCTTTGACAAGCGGTTGTTAATTATTTGGAGTAATAATCAAAGGGATATTGAGTAAGAATTTGTTTCAGAATGCCTTCATTTTTCCATAAGTGTCACTACAAATATGAAATGTGTCATGGATTCATCAAAGCTTCAGAGAATCTGAAAAACATCAGAGGGAGATTGCAACTCATAAATCTTCTGGTTCAAAGTAATGGCATCATTGCAGTACTCTGCAAATTCTGTTCAGCATACTGCACCATTTATTGAGACAGATTTTCTGCAACAGGATTCGGTGTTCAAACAAAGCAGGAATAAAGGAAGAAATCTGCATGAACTATGATATCTAAATGATTAAACAAAAGCGACAGTATTAATCAAGTGAGGCTATAATAGGTTAAACAAATGATACGCCTCCAGAAATCTTTTATTTCTTAAACAAAAAAGAAAATATGGACTGACAAAGTTAAATGTCACATGAATTGAGTAGTCAGAGTTTTAAAAAAATTTCCAGTGGGATGAAAATTATAAAATTATTACAGAATTCTTTCATTTAATGTAGTAGGATCAGCTTTGTGGGAAGTTCTATTTTATACTATTGTGTTTTCTAGGAATTAATTATAAATATGTATGTTCTTCTGGCAAACCCTCATAAATAAAATCCTCCTGGGACTGGTAGTCACTAGTTCTATGCTTACCTTACTGAGTAAGGCTTTATTGCTCTCCCTAAGCAGATATTCAATTCCTCTCTAAATCCCCAATAACAACCCAGAAGATGAGTTTTGCACATTTCAAGGAATGAGTGCACACACTAATATCCACTGTTAGACTCACTCTACCATCTGACTCTATATTTAGAATTCTGGCCAGCATGAATTCAGAAGCATCTGTTGCTTAGGCTGCTTCAGAAACTACCGTCATTGTGATGTCTTAGTGGATCATGTGAATAAAAAGAGCTGGCAGATTTGTATGGATTTATACCTCTTGTTCCTGTGCACCAGTCTCTCCCTAGATATCAACGGCATATTTTTCTCATTAAAGATGCTTGGGGGAAGATAGGTCATCCTATTCCTGTCAAGATTAACCCTCATCAGGGATCACAACCATCCACCTGATCTTTAGTGATTTACTCCAAGCACACAATTTCACAAGAAAAAAAATCTGTGCATTAATCTTAACCCTAATGTTTATTCTTTCTCTGAAACAGCTTTGAGAAATGAATGAAAGTTTCTATGATTCATGCTTTTCAGTCAAAAAGTAGCATTGAAAATATTTCTAGTTCATGCGAAATTTAATTTAAAATACTTAAACCATAAAAACACTGATAAACTTTTGGAGATCCTGTGGCTGAACAGACACAAGGTGAATTAGAGAATTACTAGTCATTAAAAGTTCACCATAATGTTTTGATTCCTGCCAAATAAATTCCAAGAAAAATTCCCCTGCTTACTTCATACCTTGTTTCTCAGAAAAGGAAGTAAAAGTGCACATATATATGTACAAAGTAATCGAATGTGCGCAACATTAGGGAGTTTTGAGAAATTCCTTTCTTCCCCATGTGAGTTCTCTTGTTTTATATGTCTGAATGGGGCTGCAAGACCAAGAAATGTGATGAAAGCTTACAAGATTTCTCAGGAAAAGAAAATCAGTGTATAAGAGAAGAAACAATAGTGTTCTATATGACTTCCATTTTCCCCTGAAAACAATTTAAAACCTGTGTTCAAATATTTGAAATTATAAGAATAGTTTTCTTATTATTCAGAAATATAAACTTAGTTAAAATATAATGATCATTAAATTAAAACTGAAGCCTGTGTACATTATTTATAACTATGAATATTTTTACTATATATTAAATTAGGATGTTATTTTTAAATTTATAATTTTATGATCATACATTTTGGCATTTATATCTAGTATATGGCCTAATTTATATAAAAAACTTATAAATTATACTTCATAGATACTTATGATGAAATTTTCCAAAGAGAGAAATTCACATTAGTTTCCATTAGGTAACTATTTTCTGAAAATTTCCAAATATCATCTGTCAAAAATCTGATTCTTGAACTTTTAAAAATAGCACTACGAGTTCTGAAGGCAGTATCTACTGTGTATTTGTGGCTTCCTAGGCATTTTGTGAGTAAATAAATGGTTATACTCTTGGAACTTGATGAAATGAGCATTTTACCACCAGCTTCTCACGCAAAAGCCTATTTATATATTTTAAAGTTGTCCTTTGAGTTTTAGCAAAATTAGCATAGAGATTCTCACACAGATGAAAAAGCACTGGAGAGTTACTTTTGGAGAGATTACAAATTTCTGTATTCAACATAAGAGATGGTGTTTGTGGGAAGATCAACAAATGAGCATGATAATGAATTATCTAAGTGATGCTAGTCTCATGAGCAGAGGAAGTGAACCAAATACCCTGAGAAATCTAAAGAAATCAATGCTTAGAGTCTAACATTTCTCCTGTGTCAAATAGGTTCATTTCAATATGTACTTTTTCTCTTCCATCATTTTGATCTTTAACACCTGTTTCCTTTAGGCTGAAAGTTTTTTAATCTACAACTTTTATATTCATCTTCAAAACTGGGTTTTAATATTCAGGAATTTACATTGTAATTGATATATAAAATAATTTTTGTAGACAGAATTTTTGTACTGCCTTGTTCTGCAACCATTCAGTCTCAAAGAAACACATAGAGGCTTATTTTAATTAACAACTGCTTGGCCTCTTGGCTCATGCTTAATATTATCTAGCTCTTACAATTTAAATTAAACCATAATTCTTGTCTATATTTAGCCATGTGGCTTATTATTTTTTTCTCAGTGAGGCATTCTCATCTTGCTTCCTCTGTGTCTGGGTGGCAGCTGTGTCTCTGTCTTTCCTCTTCCCAGGATTCTCCTAGTCTGGTCACCTCACCTATACTTCTGTATGACTACTGCTCAATCAATGTTTTATTAAACCAATCTGAGTGACAAATCTTTACAGTATACAAGAATATTCTCCCACAGCAAATTTTAATCAATATTGCTTTAGGATAATAAAAAACGAAAATATTCTATTCTGAAGATTAAGATTGTCTTATTAGCACAATACTTTTAAACAATTGTCTATGAAGAAACAAATAATGACTGTCAATATGTTTCTCCGGGGTGGGCACTGCTTCAGTATGGAGTCAAAGCTGGCTTCAAACTTGATATCCTCTTGTAGATTTTCTTGTAAGCTTGGTGGGAAATAACACACTACAGCATTTGCCTTCAAAATCACTTTTAAGCATGAGTGTAAATTGTATATTTAGAAAGCTTATTACTTGCTATCTATAATTAGTTAAGACACAATTTTATAACTTGTTTTAAATCAGCAGAATTTAAAGTCTTAACTAATGTTTTAATTAATTTTCTTTCATTTATTTTACATACCAAAACCACTGTTTCCCCTCCCTCCCCCATTTCCTTCCCCTACCTCCCTTCTACCTCTCCCCCATCTATTCCTCTGTCTCCTTTCAGAGAGGGTAGGACCTCCCTTGTGAGTCAAGAAAACAAGGCATATCAAGTACAGAAAGGACCAAGCTCCTCCCTCACTGCATCAAGGCTGGGAGGTGTATCCCTGTGGGGGAATAGATTCCAAAATGTCTGCTCATGTTCCAAGGACAGGTCCTGGTCCCACTGCTAGGAGCCCTAAAACCAGACCAAGCTACACAACTGTCATCTACATGCAGAGTCTAGGTTGGTCCTCTACAGGCTCCCTAGCTGTTGGTCCAGTGATGAGCTCCCATTAGCTCAGGTCAGCTATCTACTTCTATGTTATACTGAGTTAAAATAATCAAACTCACAGTATAGTATAGTTTAATCTTTCCTGAGGTCTATATCCTAAGAAAATATTAGTATATACATTGACTATTATACGAATGCTTAAGCTTTTACTTTTGCTGAATAAATATATTATGCTTTCTAACTAACAGAACTCCAGATGTTTATATCTCTTTATGTCTTGCATGACATAATACAAGCTGAATAAAACTGCCTAAAGATCATAACTATTTTCCTTATGACAGAGAAAAAGTATCCTGGTTTTTGAAATTTTGAGTAACTATCAGAAATACATATTTTATGACATTATCTTTAATGAAGTTAATATGAAACCCATACTAAATAATCCTAAATAGCAATCAAATATAAAGAAAATGGCCTACTCATTCACTAAAACACAAAGTCCAGTGATTGTTGAAAGAAAAGGCTTAAGGAACACTGTGGAAGATAGAATAGAAGCATCATAAAAGTCAGAGGGGTAAGGGGTTTACTGTGAGATTCTGTCTTTTAGGGATGAGAGGTCACACCAATCAAGTCTCAACAACATGGCTGCTTAAATATGATCTGAACAAAAATGATGACAATAGATCTTCTAACATGGATGGAGGAATGCTAACGAGGCCTCAGCCCTACACAAAGAACTACAGGCGAGTAAGAAATGCTAAGAGTTGAAGGAATAGTTACCACCAGGAAAGTGTACACCATTTGCTTATTCAGTACTAAATCCCAGAGCACATACATACAAGTAATATTATACAGATAGAGAAGACTGTATTTATGAACTTAGAGGAACACACACACACATACACACACAAAAAAAAAATAATTTGAAAGAGAAAAAGAAGGGCATGAATATGGGAGGTTTTGGAGTTGTTATGGTAATAAAAGATGTACTTATACTATAATAAACTTGAACCACCAAGTTTTGTCATGTATCCAGACAAAGTGATCATCTTCTATGTTGTTTTGGAGATTTATGGAACAGCAGTGACCAACAACTGAAAGGGAGCTAGCTCACATCTGGGATTGGTCTTTTTCTTTGAGATTATGCTGTATATTTGAGGCATTATTTCCCATTTAAAAAAAACTCTATTTAATCTAATTTTACATATGGATATTCAGGTGTTTGGGGGAGATTCTACACTAGCCAGTTTCCATGTAAAATTCTTAAAAGTTCTTTAAAATCAGTTATTCATCACTGTACCCAGTATTTACTCTACACTTCTGTCCTTTACTCAGTTGAACCCAAACTATCATCTTATTTCCATATTCTACCCTATACACCCGTTTTCCTCTCTCTTTACTAACTTGAAATTACTTCTCATAGCTATTTCTTTAATTCTACAAGTACTCCAATTTAAACTAAAACATTTAAATCCAAAAATGTAGACCCCACATAAGAGAGAGAGAGCGCATGAGATGTTTTGTCTTTCTGGGTCTCAGTTCCTGACATCACTTTACTGTATTTGTGATTCCAGATCAATTTTAATATCTCTATTCTGATTATGTGAAATTAATATTTTTCATATTTTAAAAGAATTAGCCCCGAGTCTTCTAAGCTAATCTGACAACTTACTTCAACGTATTGCAGTTGTTGGTGTGTACAAAATTTCATTTCCTTAGTAACGTTAGTCCCTATTCTCAAATGTAGCTGTATTTGGAGAGAGAGTTTATAAGATAATATGACAAAATGAGGTCATGTGGGTGGGGTCCTAATACTGGATTTTGCAGGTTATTAGAGAGAGAGAGAGTTGCATAGAGGGAGGAGTAGGGAGGAGTTAGGGGGATGGGGGAGAAGTGAGGGAAGAGCATGAGGAAAATCCATTGTATGCATGTATGAAATGAACAAAAGTAATAAAAATATAGTATTTATAAAAACATCAAAAAGAGATCACTTCTTTGTTCTCTTTCACCCCTTTTCAAACACTGTGAGACCATGTGAGTACAGAGTGAGATGGTAGCTCTCTGCAAGCCTCAGCATGAAATCTAATGTCCTGTTGTAAATAAATGTACTGACCTCGCTGAGGTAAGGCACTTACCCCTAAACTAATCACCATAGCCAATGCTCACCTACCCCAGGCCACAGCCTCAAACCAGTCCCGGTTGTATTGTAGACTGCAAGTTGGAACAGAGGTTGTCCACCAAAAGAAAGGCAGGACAGCACCAGAAGAAAGGGGAAAGGACATCTGGCCACGTGCAGCGAGAGATTCTGCTGCGCTTCATTTTACATTTTCATATAAGTACACCATCCGCTCCAGTTGTGAGCTATACTAGAGGAATTTGTAAATACTACAAAGCAGACGTGTACTCTCAGATGTGTGCATTGGTGAGTTTTCATAGGACTCTAGGATATAGGAACCGGGAACCTTGGTTTTAGGTACGTTTGTATGAGTTAACTTAATACTGGTATTCAGTCTTTAAAGGAATAGGTTACTGGAAATAGTAAGAGATGCCTAGCTCAACTTCTTTTTTTTAAAAAAAATTGTAGTTCTTTTGCCTTCTTCTCCCTGTTGAATGGTCTTTAAATCAATTATGCAGTTGTTGGTTACTCCTAAGATATACATGCCACTATTGGAAGTTTAGGGATGTCTTGCCATGTTGGTCATTGTTGTGGTACATAAGCATCACTACTGGATAAGACTGTTAATTGCTTCCTTCTTGTGGTGGCAAGCATAGCATACTTAGGAAATATGCAAGCCAGATAGCAATAAAGGAGCTTTTATATTGGGTTGGACTTGAATCTTTTGAATCCTACACCTAAAATTTTAGTTTCTTTAGCAATATGAACTTACCTTCAACCTTTGAGAGGCAACCAAGGACTACAGCAATACTCAATTTTGTTTGGAAAGTCACTAAGACTACCATGATCTCTAGGAAATGGAGGGTTCTCATTCTTGTTACTGAGAAGATATATATATATATGCATATGTGTGTATATATATATATATATATATGTAAGTACATATATATAATTTTTGTAAATATGAAATAGCATGATTAATTGAGGCTTTATCAAACTTCTTTATTTGTTCTTCTTTCCTCTGTCCTGTTATATTTATCTCCTTCTCCTATTCTCAATTTAATTCCCCCTCCAAATTGCCCCAGTGCCCCAAATTTCCCATGGACTTCACTTGTCCAGAAATAAAGGACAGTTGACAGATGTCATAAAGCTGAAAGCTTCTGTATATTTCACAGTCAATCAAATGAAGAAGAAACAGCAGAATGGGGACAGAATCTTTGATAATTATGTATTTGACAGACAATTAATATACAGAATATATAAGGAATTCAAAAAGCAAAGGGAAAAGAAAACAAATGGCACAGATTTAAAAAATGTGCTACAGATCTAGGAGAACTAGAAATTGCTAAGAAATAACTGAAAAATTGTTCATTAGCCTGAGCAATTAGGGAAATGCAAGTTAAACAATTTTTTGGATTGTGTCTTGTTCTAGTCAGAAGGGTGAATATCAGCAAAACAACTGACAAGTCCTGGTGACATTGTACAGTAAGAGAACACTCAATCCCTGTTGTGAGGAAAGAAATGGGAATGGAGAATCTGTCTCTCTGTCTCTGTTTCTCTCTCTATCTGTCTCTCTGTCTCTCTCTCTCTCTGGATGCCTACCTGCTACCTCTCTAGCACCATGTTTTCTGTGTATGCCATCATCCTATTTGCCATGACAAGAACTAACTCTCTGAAACTATAAGCAAGCCAACAATTAAATACTTTGCTGTGGCGATGGTGTCTCAACAACAGAACATTGACGAAGACATCTGTCATGTGATATAGTTCTATCCTTCCTAGGCATATGATCAAAGAACTTGATATCCTACTCCACTAGTATTTGCTTACTCTTTTTAACTACTGTTCTATTCAATACAGCTAGACAATGGAAAGAACATAGATGTCCTTCAACCCACAATGGTAATGAAATGCATAACAAGATTGTGATACATATCGTCCATGAATATTATTCAATTGGAAAATAAAATGAAATCATGAATTTTGTGGATAAATCAACGGACATGGAAAAGATCACATTAAGATCCCTGAGAAAGACAGGTGACACTCTCTCTCTTATCTGTAGTTTCTAGCTTCAACTGTTCAGGTGTGGATATATAAAGTGGAATAACCTTAGAAACTAGGAAAGGGAAAAGGGATCATACTGGCAGGGATAGAGAAGAAAATCTCAGGATATAATCTGAACCTGCCTATGGAGTCCAGGCTGGTTCTGAACTCTCAGTGGCCCCGCTTCTTTGGCCTCTGAATGTTGAAATTGCATGTATGTGCATCCCACACAACNGGTGTGTGAATGACTTGGTTCTCTGACAATGTCCTGCAAGTGTGGAATGTTCTCTGGTTATGCTCATCTCCCATCTTTTCTCATCTTCCTCACATTATTGCCTTTACATTAACAAAAAACCCTTCCCCATGTTCATGCATTTTACTGTGTTCTATGGCCCACTGATTGTAGCTAACGACATTTATGTGACCATAAACTTGGAGTTACACATTGGAGCATGGTGGGCTCATTTGTATTGATAGTTTTGTTGCTGTTTTATTTTTTGCTCTTGTTGTTTATTCTTTTCTTCTTTATTTTATATAAGATCTGTTTTCTGTTCAGGTTGTATGTACCATGGCACAAACAAAAACTTCCAAGATATTTAATATAAAGTATTTTCAAACCAATTTTAACTTCATGTGTATGCTATGAAATCTCTTTAAAATTGAACTTTAACACAGACCATTTAATTAACTCAGATTTCTCAGTTTTTGGCATCTACTGTATCAACAGTAACTATAAAAGTTTTCCATTTGAAAATGTTACTAAAATTGCCAAGGTTCATTCTTTCACTTGTTCTCCTACTGACAAAATATTGGGTTATAAACACTGAGTACCCATTTCAATAAGGAATGTCACTTAGTTTGAGACCCACCCATTATATATTTCAGGTAATCTTTCTTCTTAATTCTATCACTCAGACAAGTTTATCTTCCTGTCAACAAGTATAATGAGATATTTCTAACAACCTCTAGGGTCTATTTCTCCAGTAATCATTTGATCTAGGAATCTAGCAATATAGTCAAAAAGGAAATGAGGTTTATTTGACATGAATGGTTCCTAGCAAATGTTCCCTGGCTGCTAACATTCTTAGCATTCCTAAAACTAAATTAATTGCATGCTCAAAAACTCAATAGATAACTATGAGTATGTAAGAATTTTTTGAGCTTTACAAAGTTCTTTGTTTTGAATGTTATGATATTTACATTTTTATGGATTTTTCATTAACCATAATTTTGAAAATTTATTAAGGAGGAATTGATTTATTAATATAATTTATGCTTACTAAGATAAATATTCAAATTTTTCAGCTAACCCCAAATATAAATTTTTGGTTTTTTATTTAAAATATTTGAACACTTTCCATTAAATTACATATATTTTTATTTATCAATTTGATAATATATTTGAATTAGATGGTATTAGATTAAGCTAGATTATTATGTTAATAATTCTGATAACATAATTCATTATGTTAATATTAATAATTTCTATCTCCATATATCTAATAACAGAAAATATCAGCAGTATTACTGATTCATGGCATTAATAGTTTTTGCTTCTGATCAATGGAACTTATAAAATTATTTATATCATCATAGATTTATATAGATTTATATAGTTTATATCAAATACACAACTATGCTTCTAAAATGTTGTTTAGCCCTGTAAACTTGATTTTAGTAGTTATTTTAGTCACGATTCCATTGCTGTGAAGAGACACCATGACCACAGCAAGTCATATAAAAGAAAGTGTTTAGTGGTGGCTTGCTTGCAGCTTCAGAGGTTTAATTCATTATCCAAGTAGAGAACAGGGCATCAGGCATGGGAAAGAAGTTGATGGAGTAGTTGAGAGCTACATTCTGATTCACAGGTAGAAAGAGAGAGAAGCCAGATGTTGAATGGGCTTTTGAAACCTCAAAACCCACCCCAGTAACACATTCCCTTTAATAAGGTCATCTGTCCTAATCCTTACAATCCTTGCAAACAGTTCTACGCCCTGGTGAGTGAGCATTTAAATATTTGAGCCTATGAGGACATTCTCATTCAAAGCGCCACAGCATCCTCCTGGTTTCCTCTAAAAATGGCACAAAATATTTTATACATATTTCTTTTATATGTGCAATACATGCCATTGATATACTTCTTTCAATGAATTAAGGCATATACAGTGGTATTCTTGGCTTCAATGTGCTTACTTATATCACCATTGACATTTATATTACCTACCATTGGTATATTTTAGTAAATCAGAGTGTATTAGCCACAAACAAAATAATTTATATTATTTTATGTTTTCTAATCTAAATAAATAAGGTGTATCATCATATTAAGAATTGAATTCATATCTGGTTGGTGGCGGCACATGCCTTTAATCCTAGCACTCGAGAGGCAGAGTCAGGGGGGATCTCTGTGAGTTTGAGGCCAGCCAGGTCTACAAGAGCTAGTTCCAGGACAGACTCCAAAGCTGCAGAGAAACACAGTCTCAACAAACAAAAGCAAACAAACAAACAAAAAGAAACAAAAGAGTTCATAGCTTGTTTAGTCAATGTTTTTACACAACCCAACCAGTATTATTTTGATGTACAGAATATTTAGCAAAGGGTCACTGGAAGCAATGAAGGCAGAGTCCATATGTTTGAAAATCATGTTAGAGAAAGCTCTATGAAAACACAACCATGGAAGACGATGTTTCCCCCAGGAAATGTTCCTTGTGAATAGATATGCCTTTTCAGATAACAAATCAACTGAACAATATTTTGCACATATGTATCTCATTTCCCAGAGAACAAATCAATGCCCATGTCTATATTTATAGCACTATGTACTTATACACAAAGAAGTTTTGTAAAATAACCTAACTTGTGCAGCAGAAATACTACAAATTTGGAAACATAAATCCCTTTGAAATTAAATTGTTAAAATTTGTGATATCTAAGCAATGATATTGGCAGCTTTTCAAGGAGCAGAGTAGGCACTATCATCTGTAGGGAATACTGAAGGAGATAACGGTGTTGAAAACTCGACAACAACGTGACACATGAAAGGAAATCCCTGCTATGATGGGAGAACTAAGACCCACATCTGTTATTGACATTAAACAGAAATGAAGCTGCATAGTCAAAGTGGAGGAGGACATGCAAACTGAATATGATGTTACTTAATAAAATATATTAAGACTTAATATTAATAGATTAATAACTACTAAACAACAGTTGGATTGCAGTAGTCTACTAACAGTCTGCATATAATTCTGAATAAGACAACTGGTAATAGCACACAGTTCTCTTATGATAAGTATATTTCATGATATATTTCATACTAGTTCTATGATTAGATATTTTAAAAGTTGATATTTATTTTTAGTTATTAGGTTACTTCCCTTTTTGAATGCTTCATACTTTATACACAAATGGTGGCAGATATCACAAATGTGATCTTCCATAAAATGAAAATTGTAGTTTAGAAACTGAACCGTAGGGACCTTAACTGGAAAAGGAAATTGTGTCTCATGCTAGCCATCCTTTGTCTGTAAGTCTCACTGTTAAATTTTCATGCACCTTTGCCATTTCTATGAATTGTATAAGATATAGGTTCTTCTGAATGAATACTACCCATATCTCGGATCTGAAAGCAGACAACATGTATTTACAATTATCTTTCAAGCTGAATCTTCTCTAGTACATTGCAAAGTTTCCTGTTTTATTACTTTCCATTCATACTTTGAGATCTGATCATCGTCTTTTATGGTGTGTGTTCATGAACACAGACAGCGTAATTTCTATAAATTCTATCTGTAGAAACATGTGTTGTTATATTAAAAGTCCTTATGCTTTGAGACTAGGGAGCTCAGTGGTTAAGAGTACATTTTACTCTTGTGAAGGACTCAAGATTGATCCCACATTAGTTCGCAAACAACCACCTGAAACTCCAGTTATAGTGGATTAATTATCCTCTCCTTGCCTCCATGAGCAGCTGCACTGGTGTGCACCTACCTCTTTTGCCCCACTTCACACATACACACAATTAAAATAGTTAATTTTTCAATAGCTAGTTCCAGAACAGCAAGGATTGTTACACAGAAAAACCTTGTCAAAAATAATCAGAATTTAAGTTTAGATAAAGACTGAGTTTTATGACCATTAATTTAAATGGCTAATAACTTTTCTTTTTTCTTTCTTTTTTCCCACCCCATAAATTACTAATCATATGTAAAATTAAAGAAAATTGAAGACTACACACATTTTAAAAGACATCACATAAAGTAATTGACTTATTTGTGGCATTGTTTTGCATACTTTGTTTAAATTCATTACACCCCTCCACTGCCCTTCTCAACCACCCCTAATGCTGATCTCTTTCCTTCACCTTAATGAATTCCCTCTTGTTTTCATGTCATATATGTAACATGAAGGCCAGCTTGTTGGGGTATCTGTCCCACCCGGTAGCCCACAGCCGGCAAGCCCCAAAGAAAATCACACAGAGGACTCCATAAGATTATGAACTGATTGGCCCATTAGCTCAGGCTTCTTATTAGATTTTGTAGTTTATATTATTCTTATCTATGTTAGCCACAAAGCTCAGGACCTTTCTCAGCGGGGCAGATCACATCTTGCTTCTTTGGAATCTGGGCAGGAGTGGGGGTAATGGGCTTCCTTCTTCCCAAAATACTTCTGTTCTCCTCACCCCGCCTCTACTTCCTGTCTGGTTGACCCACCTATACTTCC
>LOJH01038852.1:0-10191 GCA_001685095.1 Ellobius talpinus | reverse complement strand
TCTCTCTCTCTCTCTCTCTCTCTCACACACACACACACACACACACACTTTCCTTATTCCTTGAGTAGGGGCACAGCTGTTGTGATAATTGTTGGAAGTGATAAGTATGATAACTAACTGCTTTTTAAGTTATTTCATTTTTCAGAATGGCTATGTTCAGCTGAGATTAAAAGGTATTTAGATTTCTCCTTTAAAAGAAGTCTATCTTGCTGGGCAGTGGTGGCACATACCTTTAGTCGCAGCACTAGGGATGCAGAGGCAGGTAGATCTCTGAGGTTGAGGATAGCATGGTCTACAGAGTGAGTTCTACACAAAGAATGCCTGTCTTGGAAAAGAAAAGAAGAGGAAGGAGAAGGAGAGGAGCAAGAGGAGAAGAGTACCCCATAGTGAAATTACCATCAGTGAAGAAACTGTGACATTGTTGCAGGAGGGCCTGCTTGTTCGTCCCAGCAACCCAGAACCTAAATAATCACACAGAAACTGTATTAATTAAGTCCCTGCTTGGCCCATTAGCTCTAGCTTCTTATTGGTTAACTCTTACATCTTATATCAGTCCATTTCTATTAATCCGTATACTACCAGGAGGTTGTGGCTTACCAGAAAAGTTTCAGTACATCTATCTCCAGTGGTGAATCCACGGTGTCCCATGACTCCACCCTTCTTCCTCCCAGCATTCAGTCCAGCTTTCCCTGCCTACCTAAGATCTGCCCTATCAAGAGGCCAAGGCAGTTTCTTTATTTATTAATGATAATCACAGCACACAGAGGGGACTCCTACATCATGACATGTCTACATTAGATGCTCACTGAAGGTAAGAAACTTGGTAGGCATTCGGAAACCCTTAAATGAAAACACAATTCTTATGGGAAGAAATAATACATAATACAGAAGAGCAATTGAGAATTAACTAAAGAAATCTTAGCTCATTAAATTTGAGCACTTCATAAAGGTAGACCCACATTGTCACAGTTGCAATGGATTTTTCAGGGGGTGTTTGTGGAAGGAAGGAATTGTATGTGAATTATGTCAATGATACATTTTTAAAGTATCCCTTAATGAAATTGAGAGAAGGAGAAAGAAAGATTTGATGGGATGTATTGTGATAAGAATGGTTGGTTTCTATGTGTCTGTTGTTTTAAATTCTGCCTTGGCAAAATTTCTCTTGAAAAGAAAAATTAAATGAACATTTCTAAATCTTAATTTCTTATTCACTAAGAGAATTGTAATAATGTTTAGACCACTGAATGTCGGAACATTTTGATACAAAATGTGCAAAATTTTTAATGTATACCATATTCCTCAACTGTGTTTACAGTGGTGTTAATAATTCGATCTCTGGGCATGAAAAATATTAGATGTGCGTGATATAAGCATCTATGCAAGTATTAATTCTTGGTGAGTGAGGATATCTCTGAAATGTATGACTTTTTGAAAATTAAATTGTGACTGAATAAATAGTTTAACTGATAGAATTTTACAAGTTATTTTATTTCAGTTGTGACTATTAAAACTGTAAAATAGTGTACTTTGCTCCACGATGTAATACTTACTCTCATCCTTTGATATTATGTTCAACAAGAAATATTTCAATTATAATTTGATATTTTATATGTTTTGTTCAGCAAGGCAGAAAGTGTTTTTAAATAAGCTTGATCAAGTTATTATTGGCTAATGAAATGCTGGTTGATATTGTCAATAACAGTTTGTTTTGGATAAGCCAGTTTTCTTGAGTCTAATTCTTTGACCTTGTGGCATAAAATGTCAGCCTGTACAGCATGTTTTCCTTTTAAGTAAGAAGTTTTAAAAATTAAGGTATGAATTTTTACATTGCAGCCTTTTACATAAAAACTGCATGCACACACACACACATACCAATTACTTGGTGCTCTGTTTTATCTACTTTGACATATAGGTCTCCAAAGATAACAGCAAAAAGACCCTGCCTTATCCCTTTAGCACACTGTACTGGTCAGTTTTATGTCAGTTTCATATGAACTAGAATTATTGGAGATGTGGGTACCTTAATTCAAAAAAATGCTTCCATAAAACTGTAGGTTCCATAGACTGTTGGCAAGCCTGTAGGTCACTTTTTAAACTAGATGTGGGAGAGGTCAGACTGATATGGGTTGTGACATTCCAGGGCTGGTGGTTCTGGATGCTATAAGAAAGCAGGCTGAGAAAAACATGAGGTGCAATCCAGTAAACAGCAGCCCTCCACAGACTCAGCATCAGCTCACACCTCCAGGTTCCTTCCCTGTTTGAGTCCCTGTCCTGACTTCCTTTGATTATGAGCTATGATGTGCAAGCATGAGTCATATAAACTCTTTCCTCCCCAAGTTGCTTTGATCATGGTTTTTAATCAAAATAGTAACCCTAAGACACACATAAAGCTATAGCTGTTAATGTTTTAAAACCTCTCTTATTAAAAACATACATCATTGCACCTAATATTCTATCATGTTGTCAGATACACTCTCCTGTTATACAGAAAAAAATATACAGAAGCCTTCTCAACAAATCAATGCCCAAGGTGTATATTTCAGAACAAAGCCAATTATTGCAGTGAGTTAAAAGAAGCGTATGTTATTTGCCTTTCAAGTAGTTCTTAGCCATTATTCCAATCAATCATATCTAAAACCCATAATCCATTTGCAGGACTTTGTATAAGAAGGAAAATGATTTAAACAAAAGCTTTAAACATTTTTCTGTGCACAAAAATGGAAGATGGATGAGATGCTGTCCCTTAATTATTCAATGTTATAATACAAACCTTTCACAGTGTTCTAAAAACTTTCACTTATTAATTTATTTCTTGTCACAATCATTTGTGCACAGTGTAATGCTTCTTTATCTGAAATTATTTTTGTTATCAATTAAAAATTGTGTCCCAATATGAGTAATTGTCTTTGGATAAATCTCTTATGTTTGGATGCACATGTATGCCATGAGGGTTAAACAAGTGCAGAAGAGATTGACCTATATGCTTCCTCTCTTTGTGGGTGTTAACAGCCTGGGGACCTGAAGATGACCGCGGCGGCTGCTGAGGAAGCTAGAAGGACAGAAGCCTCAGCCACGGAAACATCCCCTGCCCAGGTGCATTTTGGTGAAGCTGCCGAGAAGATGATTTATTACACAGCATGTTGCCTTTCACTAAACGCAGTTCCTACAGAATCAAAGGGATGTGCTGAGCGTGAGGCATCCTCAGTGCGAGTCCTCAGCACAAGGCACACTCATGGAGCATTCTTGGTAGGAAGGTAAACAGATCATCTGATGAACATGTAAAACGAAATGTTGACTGAATTTTTTCTTCTGGAATGACTTAAACATAATGTTTTCAAAACAGTAAGTATCTAGTATTTGAGGAATACTCACTAAAGAAAACTGAGAGTTTTGTCTTGGTAAAAGTAAAATCCTACTATTGATTGGTTCATTCCTGTGTATCCCAGACTGGCCACAAACTTATGATCTTTCTGCTTCATGTTCCCCATTTTGTGAATAAAGTCATGTTTGTCTGATGAATAGTAATGCATGCTTTAATATGAAACATAATTTTGTGTAGGAAAAAATAGAATTCTTTCTTTTTTGCTGGAAATTGCATAGTATTTTCTCTGCTTTTGTATTTTATTCCAGAGACATTGAGTAAGTTATTGGTTAAATTATACAATATAATAGAATGTTAAACATTGTATGTAATATACATCTGTATAATGAAGTAACTGGATAGCTGATTATATAAATTAAAGCAATTTTGTTTTAATTTCCTTAGAATATAAGAATAACAACCAAAAGGTATGAGATGTATAAGAAGAATAGACACATTTGGCAGTGGTTGATTTTTGAAGGCTTATATATTAATGAGTGGTGCTCTTAATCAAAGAAATATGAGGCTTTATTAATACTTGCCTCTTTTGGAAAGAATTGGGGCCGTGGTAGAATATTTCTGAAATTGAAGCCATTTTTCTAATCAGTAAGAATTACAGTGTGCTGTTGGAATAACTATTTAAATCTTGTTGATTTAAATTACTCAGGGTACAAGGAGTAAAAATTAGATACTCACATGAGTGAAATATAAGATCAACTTCCTGGATGATTCACTTCGGGATGTAGCAAGCTATCAGTAAAATGTTGGAACTCTCTGAACCGTATGTTAAAAAATAAGACAGAACATGTTGCACACACGACTAAATCAAATGGTGCACATTGTTTGCCTGTCTTTTTTAAGTAGTTCTAAAGAGAAGCCTCAAGAGAACAGTGAATGAAGCTGGTGAATGAGTGGCAAAGCAATGAAAGGATGCTACTGCAGCTTGTGTTATTAGGCTCTGAAGTAACTGGAAACGACAAGAGAATGTTTCAAGGACTCTCTAACTTCCAAGCCCTAAGCCTATTCTATAATAAAAATCTGTGTGCACTTGTTTATTCTAAAATGCTAAAAATTCCAAAATCAAGCCTTACGCAATGCATCTCCTCCTGCAATCATTCCAGAAACAGCAGGGATTGAGTATTCAGAAGAAAAATCTCAGAAGAATGGAAACCAGACCCAGAGCATCAGCTCTCAGTCCTGTTGTCATTGGACACAGAGTCACACAGGCTGAGTCCACTTCTGCCCAAGAAAGCCATGTACTTTAAGGACAACATTACAAATGACATGATGCAAAACCATCTGCTCATTTAGGTTTCATATCTTGTGTACATCGCCCTTTAGCACTGCAACCTAGGAAATGTGTTGGTTTTTTTTTTTTATAGCCACAGGGATGCTCGATATAAACCAAGAGAATGTAATTCCCATAATATACAGCAGTAAAAGGTTATGCAGTCTGGGCTGGAGGAAGCTTGGCACTTGTCTCTGCTTGTGTGTTCCTGGCAGACCTTCTAGA
Source organism: Ellobius talpinus (assembly GCA_001685095.1). Taxonomy (NCBI): domain Eukaryota; kingdom Metazoa; phylum Chordata; class Mammalia; order Rodentia; family Cricetidae; genus Ellobius; species Ellobius talpinus. The sequence goes on along the minus strand of LOJH01038852.1, from coordinate 5,317 downwards.
AATAGGGGACCACCCCAGGAACGTCTTTCTCTGTAAGTGAATGAAGAAGAAAGATTTATTATCCAGAGAGAAAAAGTCTCTGCAATTCACATGGCAAAGCCTAAAGGATACTGGCATAAGAAAGCTGCCCAGGATAGGTGGTGGGAGAGCACAAGAACAAATTTTCTTTCTTTCGAGGGATTTTTTTTTTCTTCCTGAAATAGGGCCTGACCCTATAGCTCAGGCTCGACTGGATACTTCCGTGTAACCCAGTCTGGACCAGGGCGTGGATCAATCTTCTGTCAACCTATTATGTGCTAGAATCCTACACATGCCGCCATAACAAACTGACTATTTTTATAGTCAGCATTCGTCAGAGAAAGCTTTGCTGGAAATTCATCATTTACACAGAGACTGCATGGACCTAGAGGGCAGAAAGTGATGCTTGTGTCAGAGGGCAGCATTGCTAGGGGAGGGAAACAAGGGGAAGCTGAGGCAGAACAGGGCTTTGATGCACTTACTATAGAAGACGTTATACAGGCCCAGAAAGCTAGACTGTGGGCGAAATGTTGATATTAACGTGTTTGATGTTGACTTAGATGGAAACTTTTAGGTAAGAATGGCAGGATCTGTCTATACTTACAAAAGATCAGGTGCCATGGGTCCTGTTTAGAGAATTCAGATCGATGCATCACTTGAAAGCAGTGACACTCGAATGGAGGCAAATGCAATGGTCAGACCAAAGGGGCAATTGTACACAAAGTGAGCAGAGCTATTGTGCATACCTGGTTCCTCATATCTTCTAGAAATATTTGCTGGTAGCCTATATGTGAAAGACGCTATCTGTTGCTTATGTCTGCTCTATACACATCTCAAAAGCACAAAGAATTGAGTGAATAAGAGAATAAAAATCTCAATGATTTCAGCCAAACTAAAAGGGCAGGTACATTTGGGAAAGGTTAACAGGTTTGGGTGTCAATTATGGAATTCTAGATTTTTTCATCCTAACTTTTCAACATTTTATGCCCAAGTAATTATGCCCATTAAACTACAGAATGTGAGTGTAAACAGCAGAGGCAGGGTGCTGCCAGGACTGTGAACGTGGGAGTCACCAGCTTACATGTGTACTCAAGGATATGAGTAGGCATGAGGTCAGTGGGGAGTGGATGAAGTCAGGAATGGTGATTAACGCTAAACCTTACCACAGTCAGCACTGGAGCTCAAAAAAAATGAGATGACACATGTGATATCTTAGAAATGGCTAGTTATGGTTAAAACACAAAGAATATATGACTCTAGAAGTCCAGAGATTTTTCTCAAGGAAGTATAATTGGGTGTTACAAAAACCTTTTTTTCCACTAAAATTTATAGACTTATAAGGATTTAGGAGAAGGAGAGAAGGGAGCCAATATAAGGTGACAGATCAAGCAGTGTGTGTTCAAGTGCTTGATGGGCTACCTCATCAATTCTGGATCTACCTGTCTCCATCCCAACTTTGGGGGTTCTCTGCTTTGTCTAACAAAAGAAAACAGGAATCGTTCCCTTACAAAATTAGAAAAACCCAGCAAATATTAATAACATGGAATTTCTTTAGTTTGTACAAAAATTAGCATAAGGGAAATAAAAGGATAAGAATTATAACTATATGTTTTAACTCAGTTTTAAGCTCTGCTTGCTTTCTTTTTGCCTAAAAGATGGAGGGGAGGATGGAAGGAAGTGATGACAGCTATTCAACAGAAGAACAAAGGGCATGTTCCATGGTGCAACACATCCTTCCCAGTGACCCATGAAAAGAGAAATGAACTCTGCATGCAATTCTAAGACAACAAGCCCAGAGAAGGCTTAATGTAAGGCTTAATGTAGCAGGAAAAGAGCTGAGTTGAAATCGGAACCATCTCTTTGAGGTGGTAGATTTTGAGTTGCTTTAGCACATTCCTCTCTTATGTTGCATGGTGCGCATGAGGGGGTCATTCCATACAGTTGACAGGTTCAGTGATAATAAGCGCAGATGATCTGGAACTGAGATCTGTGACATGCCTTCCGGCAATGAGTGCCAGAACACACAAGAGGAGGTCAACCTGAGTTGCTAAACAAGAACAGATCCCACATAGCTCGTTATCCCAGTCTACACCCTCCAATCCCTGGTTTTAAAAAATCATAGAGAGCTAGTCTATTGATTTTGCTACTTTCATGTCATAATTTCCTCAGAACATATTGAAAACACACATGTTAAACACTTTCTAATAATGATAATGATATAAGAATGCTTCTTTGTTATTAAGGAGTATTAAAGACATCTTTGAATGCAGTTAATAGTCAATATAGTAATTTTACACCAAACTGCTCTTAACTTTTTTTACTGTTGACACTGAAGAGAAAGGGTCTTGGATTTTTAAGCCACTTTATCTTCTCAAATAGACGATTAGAATACATAAGGCCTGTGACAGGTGCATGGCCTCAAGGCCACTGTAGACAACTCTTTTGAAGAAATCTTGTTCACTGTTGGTGACATTGAGATTATGCAACAGCCTTGCTTTTGGCTGTTGTGTACAATGTTTGCGTGTTTTTGTCTGTGATTTCTCAAGTGTATTACCTGAAGTATCATGGCCAGAATGTCTTCTTTTCCTAAGTCATAATGCTGAGAATTGAAAATTAGATCCAGGATTTAGTTTTACTTTATACAGCTGCAAATGAGCTAGGTATCTCTTGATAGATCATGACACTGAAATGTCAGTTCTTTTTGTTTACTTTTGTTTTTGCTTAGTCAAGACAGTGTCTCTCTACATAGTTCTGGCTGTCCCGGAACTTCGTGTGTAGACTGGACTGGCCTGAAACTCACAGAGATCCTCCTGCCTCTACCTCCTGAGTTCTGGGATTAAAGCTGTGTGCCACTACTCCCAGCTTGGCACTTCTATTCTTGAAATCTCACCTCATCCTCAGAGTTTGCAGAGCTGGAGGTAAGAGCAACCATGTGGAATCCGTTCAGTGTAAGACTCTGAAAAGAGCACATTGTGCTTCCCGTAACATGAAGTATCACGTGTTAAGTGAAACCAATCCGTACACAGCATCTTTAACACACCAGATTGTTGTTCCGTTTCTGAAAGAAAAGTTGTCACCCATAAACAAAAGCATGTGACATTTCCCTAAACAGTTCATTCAGAATCCTAATTACAATTCTACTCACTTAGTTTATATTCAGTTCAATAGACATTTGAGTGACTATTTTACTCTGAGCATCAGAAACTCCATTAACAAATTCAGAGTCAAGGAGGGAGACTAACAACAAAATAAAAATTTCTGCAATGAACAGTATTGTTAGCGGTTTGCATAAGCAGCTATGTCTGGGTTAGCTCTGGGTACACTGGCATTCACATTCTGGTTTCTGCAGAAAGGATCTCTATTGAAAAGTAGAATTGGAAATGAAGGGAAAATAACATTTCTGGTTGATTACCTACTTCAGAATTTATTTTATTCACTTTACAGCTGACCCTTTCAACACAGAAACTCTATTGGTTAGTTTCATGTCCATTGATATTTTTTGAATAAATACAGTAAAACTGAATAAATTGAATAATAAATGCTCACAAAGAGCTTGCTCAGAAACTGAAAAATAGTAGTGTCCATGTGGACTGAGGCAAAGACAATGCAGAAATAAGATCATTTCCCCTTGAAATTCTTATCAGCTGTATTTATTTCAACTTGTAGTTCTGGCAGTCCTTTTGGGGTGGAAAAAGAAAGCAGAAAGTAAATACATTATATCATGAATGCTCCCCAGACTTAGCACTTCTATTTTAACATACAAAGCTGTCAAGGAAATAATACTGCTTGGATTCCTTTAAATTTTTAAACATAACATAGGATGGATTACATAAAATGTCATGATTTAAGGCAAATGAATGTGTTATGAATAACCCCAGAGCAAAAGAAAAAGTCCTAAACATTATAAAGCAGGGAATTTTCTTCTTCTTTGCTATTTAAAGAATGAAAACTTTGGAGGATTCACTGAGCAAATATACTCACAGTGGTACAAACTAGAGTCAATTTTGGGAACTGAGTCATCTACCTCAGTCAATATATCTCTTCATTCACAATAATAAATGAAAATATTTGATGTAAATGAGCATTGCTACATTCATGTGTAGTTTTTTTAGCACTACTTTTTCAAAAATGATTAAATGATGGTATAAACTCAAGTCATAAGTTATGAAATTGTCTTGGAAGTTGCATTTTGGGCGTGCCATAACATAGATTCCATAAATTTGGAGTCTTCCAATCTATTTAGATAAAAGCTTTGGGTTGTCAGGTTTCCAACCTTACTCCATTTCATAAGGAGGTGCAACTGTTCATAAAATCATTTCTCATGTTTCCAATCAGACTGTTGGTTACAAAGGTCACACATTGGAGAAGTATTTTCCATAGTGTCTACCAAATACACATTTTAAAGTACAATTGTCTTATGGATTTATATGACAAACCAAATTTCTTAGAATTTTTCAGTTAGGTATCCTATCAATGTTTCTTAGTGAATTTGCTTACTGCTTTTAAATGAAGTGCTAACTTTTGTCTTCTCTGTGAAGTATGGAAAAATTAAATAGTTCATAAATATCATTTAGCTTGGTTAATATTTTTAAATTATCAATTTATCACCACACTTATTTTTATTTCTATTAGAATATTTTTATTGAAAGGTTATTGAGATGTGATTATGTATTATTGAATCCATGATATATATGCCAAAAGTCATGATACTTTGATGTACTATTAAGAACAGAAAAGATAAACCATACATGGTGGCATACACCTTTAATCGCAGCACTTGGGAGGTAAAGGCAGGCAAATCTTTGAGTTCAAGGCCAGCCTGGTCTACAAAGTGAGTTCCAGGACAACCAGGACTGTTACACAGAGAAACCCTCTCTCAAAAACAAAAAGAAAAACAAAAAAACAACAACAAAGGTTAGAAAAGATGGTTGTAATTAAACCATAATAAAAACAGACAGTGTCATCAAAATTATAAAGAATCTTAATCCCAAATATTTTAAGTATGTTTTAGATGTGATGAAATTTAGAAATAACCAAAGTAATTACAGCTACTAAAGTATAGAGCACAGATTGGCTACGTCCCTCCTCTCACTATGTTACTTTACCCGGTTGTCATCATAATTAGTTATGGTCATGTGACTGAGTTTCTGGCTGTGGGCTGCAGTGATATATTATACTTAAGGGTACATTTCTAAAGACCACCCCTAAGCAACTACTCATGTTCTTCCTCATTCTGCTTGGTGCTGTGGTCTTAAGATATACATACATATATGCATACATACATACACATACAAATATA
>LOJH01038851.1:302-15267 GCA_001685095.1 Ellobius talpinus | reverse complement strand
AAAACACTGATGACAACTTATGCTGGAGAGGATGTGGGGTAAAGGGAACACTCTGCATTGCTGGTGGGAGTGCAAGTTGGTACAGCGCCTTTGGATATCTGTATGGCAATTTCTCAGAAATTGGGAAACAACCATCCTCAAGACCTAAGAATACTAGTTTTGAGTATAGGCCCAAAGGATGATCAATCATACCACAAGGACACGTGTTCAACTATGTTTATAATATCATTGTTTGTCATACACAGAACCTGGAAACAATCTAAATGCCCATTGACCAAAGAATGGGTAAGAAAATGTGGTACATTTACACAATAGAGTATTACAAAGCAAAAAAAATGATATCTTGAAATTTGCAGGCAAATGGGTAGATCTAGAAAACATCATATTGAGTGAGATAACCCAGACCCAGAAAGATAAATATCACATGTATTCACTCATAAGTGGTTTTTAAACATAAAGCAAAGAAAAACTAGCCTACAATTCACAATCACAGAGAACCTAGACAATAATGAGTACCCCCAAACAGACATACATGGTTCTAATCTACATGGGAAGTAGTAAAAGACAAGATCTCTTGAGTAAATTGGAAAATGGGGACCATGGGAAAGGGATGGAGGGGAGGGGGAGGGAGAGAGGGGAGCAGAGAAAAATGTAGAGCTCAGTAAAATCAATAAAAATGAAAGAAGAGGTTTAGCATGTTCTTCAAGGTTTTAAAAACAATAGTTGGACTTAAAGGTTTAGTTTCAAATTAGATGGTTTTTGAGTGAAGAATTATGATTGGTGAATGGCTAACTGTATATAGGTCAGGAAAGGGTAAGCATATTTCATATATTAATCTGCTTAGAGTGGGTGTCAGCATGGCTTCTGGGGTACAGACATCTTGTCTGGTTAACAAGAACCTCCAGCTCCATTTTATAGGCTGCAATCCGCAAATGATATGGCATTTTGACTACCTTCCCTGGACAATTTTGGCCAAAGAATTTACTCCTAAACTTGCACTCTTGCTGTAGACTGAAGTTTCTGTCCCTCAGTTCCAAAATAACCAACACAGAGGCTTATTATTAATAATGAATGCTTGGCCAATAGCTCAAGCTTATTACTATCTCTTGCACTAAAATTTACTCATATTTCTTATCTATTCTTTGCCATGGTTCTTAGTACTTTTTCTTAGTACAGTACTTGCTTCTTTGCATCTCCTTGTGAGTCTCTACTTCTTCATTCCAGCGTCCTTAATTTGATCACCCTGCCTATAATTCCTGTCTGACAACTAGCCAATCACTGTTTTATTAAACCAATTCAACTGACAAATCTTTGCAAGAGGATTATTTTACAATTTCCTGCAATTCCATTATTGCTTGTCATTTGTTTGTCTTGAAAAATGCCAACTAAGATCAGTTCAAGCATGATTGTCAATATATTCTGTGAGTGAAACAAAGTATATTGTATTGTTATAGAAAATTAAATAAGTCACTGTTGATTAAAAACAAAATATGACATGAAAAGAAAAAAACATTTTGATATATATGCAGTAACAACATCTTTGGAAACTTAAAAAAATTAAAATTAAAATTATTAAAAAGAAAGAAGACAAATACCTGTGTGCATTTAGGATTTTTGTCAGGGGTAGGATGGTAGTCGCTCATGACAATGATATCAGAAAAAACTCGTTAGCACAAACTCAAGAAAAATGATATTAAAATATATTTAACTCATTATTTTCTTATAGTATCTGAAGTAAAGGAAAATAACATAATATTTCAATAACTATGAGTTACATTTTATTAAATGTAGCCTGCCCTTGCAGGACTTGGTCTTAGAAACTGCTCCTTGGTGAAAGGAGTTTATTAAAATGTAAGTTAAAAGCCAGTTATCTAACCCTTGAAAATAACCTAGGTTGCTTGTGATATCAAGAAGTATAGTATACAACTGTGTGGATACAACTGTTCAGATAGTCATGGGTATATTGTCAAAACAAGCAGAGATGTAGTTCAAATTCATGAAGTCTTAGGTTTCCTTATTGAACCTGATGATTTTTTGTTTTATACTTGATCACACAATAAAATTGATAGGGCAAAGTCATACTGTGTAACCTCTTATTGCTTTACATTGCTTGTCTTTTATGAAACTATCGGGATGGACTGAGGATTGTAACAGAAGCCACCGACAAAGCTTCGAAATGAAAGTTTGTACATTTTGAAGCAGGTTGTTCAGGCAAGAAAACACAACTGTTTCTTTACAACTTTGGGTCAAAAAAGGTCATTTTTCGGCAGTAGTTGTTGATTATAGGTTAACATTCATAGGAAGCAGACAGTGGTTATTTTAGGATCAAGATGACAGCTAAAATAAATGATAATTTCACTATATTTGGAGGTGTAATTAAATGGTCTTTGTGCATGGAATGATAACCATAGGGAGATTGCTTACTAGAGGTTTCGTGAGACTAGAAGGGAGTTGAAGGCTTCCTGACTCCAGCTTTATTTAGAAATACAAAATTCAACACACCCATCAGGAAAGCATTTGAGTCTGTATAAAAAATGAAGTTGAACAGGCATCATAAACTTGTTATTAACTCTTGTGTTATCAAAATACCATTGCCTTTCCACAGACTTTAGAATGAATTCTTTAGAATTCTGAGGAGAAAATATGTTACCCTTCTATCCCACACTCCTTGTACTATAATGTCCATGACATCATTGGAACAGTCCAAAGAATACGACATATGCTTTAATGGTTGTCCTTTGATAACACTATCCACCAATTCTCTGGTAAAAAAAAATGTGTCATTCTATGCTGTTCATCAGTATGCATTTAATAATAATCTATCATTTTACTTGCATTTATCTCATTTGCTACAGGATAATTATTTTCAAGCATGTGAGTTTGAGAATATTTTCTTTATTCTTATCAGAAATTTAAGAAATATATACATATACAGTATGATGTATCTAAGCATATGTAATTGTGTTCCTTCATTACTGTCATTGACTCAAATAAAATGTCTAATTTTGCTCAAAATTTTAAACATTATTCATGTTTATTTATTTCTTTGAAACATACTCTGTTTTTATCATCCTGATTCTACCTATTGAGTAAATTGAGTCATCTATGGTCTCTCCACAACTATCATTTATATTGTAGCCAGGTTTTAAAAGTTTTTTTTGTCTTTTTTTCTTTCTCTTTAACTTGGAGTGATTTCCTATTCCTAAGCAATGATATAAACTCATTTGCTACCTGTAAAGCAGATTTTAATTCAGTACTGCATTTTATATGTTGCTTCATTTTTATTGGTATTCATTTTTTTCTTGGAATTGTCATATGTTGAATGAATAATTCTTTGGAATTCTTAAACCTGATAGTCTTGAAAGGTCATATTTCTATGGAGTTGGCAGATTAAACAGAAAGACCAAAGCACTTGTGTTCTGTAAGTCTGATGCCCCTGTTTCTTTAATAATAACCAGTACTGCACAGCCTGTGATCCTTTGCTAACTACTACTAATAGTTGTAATTTCCAGATCATATCTATATTATACCACCCTTCATGATGTATCAAAATATAGACAACAGGATGACATTCTGTGTTTGAAACTGTATACTGTGATGGAATAAAATATACAAAAAGACAACACTGTAGAAGCTAATTAATTTCAAAAGTGAAGAACCAACCAAAGACAAATATTCATATGTCTCAATTTGGGCCAATGCAATAATAAAATGTCTTCTTTATAATTCAGTGTTATGTTTTCAATTATGCTTACCCCTGTTATCTCTGTTTGCTTCTGTTGATTTTATCCTGTATTTCAATTTTTTTATATGGCAACTTTTTTCCATTTTATTTTATTGAAAGACACAAAAACGCACAGTTAAAGTATCATTTTCTTTTAGTAGAAGGATTTTCCATATGTATAACTTCTTCAACATCCTAAAGTCAGTAATTGATTCTTTATTGTGTTTGTCACCTAAATTATTTTTCTCTACTTTCTTCATCCTTGAACTTTACATTGAAAAAATATAACAGATAGATGATTTCTGAAAGCTTACTTGGAAAGTTACTCATCTCCAAAGCTCTGTAAAGGTTGTGATTGAATGTTAAAGCATGAATGGTACTTTCTCTATGGAAACATCTTATGAAAGTATCTTCAATAATTGAAAAAGAACAGCTGAGTTGCAGGCAGTCCAGAGTAAAATAAAGTCATATGAAGTAAAATGAAGTTTTCTTATAAATACCATATATGTGGACTGTTTTGACAGTGGATTGCTGTAGAGACAGTTTGAGAGTAATAAGAAAAACAGCCTGTCTCGTCTTGGGCAATCTGTAATGTCTATTTTCAGAATCAGACATTTCTTTTTAATATTTGTCCTTACTAATAAAGTGTAGTTCATGTTACTTTTAGTTTGTTTTGTGTATAGAAATGGTTGGCCTACATGTGCAGCACATATGTATGTTGTCCAGTGAGTTCAGAATAAAGCGTTGAAACCCTGTGAAAAGGAGTTACAGACAGTTGTGAGACACTGTGTGGGTACTGGGAATTGAATTCACATCCTCTGAAAGAGCAGTAAACACTTTTACCTGCTGGCCCATCTCTTTAGTACCTCAAGCCATATTTTAAAATGGACACTTGGCTTAAATAAAAAAAGAGATGTGGTCAAGTTTGCTGTTATTGTTGAATTAAAAACAAATGACTCTTCTTTTATTGATCTGCCAAGCTTAGAATTTACGCTCTTGTTTATGCCTAATCCACTGAATAGTGGAATGTAAGACCTTAAAGCATTTACTCTTTTATTGACACATAAGTCACTGAAGCTCAGTATTTTGACTCTGAAGGTAAATTCTAATCCATGTTCTGAACAGTTTTTGGACATTTAGCAAAAAATAAATTGTCTCTGAAGTTCTTTGTTGACCTTTTTATTTTCTGAAGTTTTTGAAATTTCAAGATGTCCACTTATCAAACTTTCCTTTCAAAATAAATACATAACAATAAAGAGAATGTTCCCATCATATTGTAAATACCTTATTGATCAGTTTCCACATTCACCCTAACATACCCCAGGGATGCTGATTAGAGAGCTTTGACTGTAGTGGAGTAAGCAGATCTGATCTGCAGTCTGAACGTCTTCAGTTTCTCAAACTAACAGTTCTTATATGCCTTGTAAATTAAATGATAAAACCATGAAGGGGAACAAACTGTTCATAGATAGGTAGTTAAAATATTTAATTTGAAATGAGTATTCATTTTAGAATTGAGTGTTGATAGGATGACATTAGAAGCAAATAGTCAATTATACAATCTGCTTACTTCTTGGAGAAGATACAAGTTTTAAAAGTGACTGTTAACCACATTCAGAAGGACTAATGTGGACCTCGGTTTGTTCCTTCCCTGTTTAGCTGGTGTTGGTGAGCTTCCATTAGCTCCAGTAAACTGTTCCAGTGGGTGTTCCCATCATGATCTTGACCTCTTTACTTATATTTTCACTCCTCCCACCCTTCATCTGGACTTTGGGAGATCAGTCCAATGCTCTGATGCAGGTCTCTGCCTCTGTTTCCATCAGTTGCTGGGTGAAGGTTCTATGGTAATATTTAAGATATTCATCATTTTGATTACAGAACAAGGCCGGTTCGGGAACCTCTCCACTGTTGCTTAGGGTCTGATCTGGGATCATCCTTGTGGATTCCTTGGAATTTCAGTGGCATGGCTCAGGCAGTCTGAGGGGCCAGTGGCAGTGGTACCAGGATTTATCCCTACTGCTTGTGCTGGCTTTTTGGGATCCTATTCTTCTTGGATGGATACCTCGGTCAGCCTAGTTATAATAGGGAGGACCTTGGACCTTCCCCAAAGCAATGTGCCTTACTCTTTGTGAAGTGAATGAGGAGTGGATGGGGAGGGGGTAAGTGGAGGGAATGGGAAGAGGGGAATAAGTGGGAACTTGGGTTGGTATGTATAATGAAAAAAGATAGTTTGTTTTCTTTAAAATAAAGTAAAGTGCCAAACCGACCTGGGGTGGTAGTGCATGCCTTTAATCCCAGCACTCGGGAGGCAGAGGCAGGTGGATTTCTGATTCTAGCCTGAACTGCAGAGCAACTTCTAGGACAGACTCCAAAGCTATATAGAGAAAAACTGTCTCAAAAAAGTGAGAAACCAAAGAATTATTTTAGCATTTAGATTTGTTTTTTAGTATTTTTGAGGGTGACAGTAGTTATCCTCATAGGTTTACATTTCAGGATCCTTTTGCTATCTTCAGAATTATGGAAGATATCAAAAAGCTTTCCTTTATTGGATTATAAATATTAATTGCTACTGACTTATAACTCAAAGAACATAATTTGTAAAATTATTGAATTTTAGTGCAATGGTGCTATATTAAAAGTTATAAAAATAACATTCCTATTAAAATTAGTAAAACAAAAAATTGGTGAGAAAAATAGCAAATCTCTCTAATGTCTTTTGAAAGGACATAGACATCAATGGATGTTTCAGTTTAATTTAGCCAATATAGGTTGTATTAAGCTAACTAAACTAAGTTGCATAGTGTGCTTCAGTTGAAGGCACATGGATGTTATGATGAAAACAAGGGTCTTGGGGGAGGGATTCTGATTGGACGGAAGATTGAACATAGTGAAATAAGCAGTGAAAGACGAGTAATAGAACAGTAGGGATTAAAAATTTTAAACCTTCATAAAAGAAGCAAATCCCATTGTTCTAATGGGTAACAGGAGGATTAAAACAGCAATATATTTTACATTTCAAAAGACCTGGAAGAGAGAAATTTTAGTTTTGCAAGAAAAATGATAAATATTGGATGTGATCAGTATAGTAATTTCCCTAATTATACCACTGTATAATATTTACATCTTTTAAAATATAATATACTCCACAAGCATGAAAAACAATTGTCAATTACATATATAATAAAGAACATTATAGGAAAGTAGTTTAAGATTCTAGTCAGGTGGAACCACACTGTTCATTATTTTGCCATTTGCTTATTTACCTGCCTAGATTTGCTAATTAAGATGAACTTGAAAAAGTGTGAGCTTGGCAAAAGGATTCCATTATCTTCCAATGCTATTTATCTTTCATGAGAATGTTATTTCCTTGTCATTAAGTTGACATTCATTCATTTAGGACAGTGAGAATTTAGATTTCACTAAATGTAAATGCATGGAATCTTGAAATAAAGGCATGATATGAGGGAAGAACATGCTAATTTCAAGGATTTGCTTTCCAGGAGGAAAGTTTATCATGTCCTTTTAGAGTGTCTTGGATCTGCCATTCTGTGAAATTTGTTTTTCATAAAATGAAGACAATAGCTATCTACGGATTTTAGGCAACAAAATAATGAAAATGCTAAATATTGTGGTAATGGTAGTCATTCTATTCACACATGATACTTTCCATTTCTTGTGTTAAGATGAATATTGAGATTGATGGTTTTATTATGATGGTGATCATGTTAGAGCTGTTAGAGCTAGGTGAAAATGCATTATTTTATCTACACAGTATAACCCCTAATTGTTTTACTACTCATAGTAACTAATATTTCATCATTTTTTTAATTTTTGAAAGTCTCTTACATGTATATGGTGAATTTTATTCCCTCATACTTTCTATTACCTAATTCCTAACACTTCTACTGAAACCCTTTTCACAAAAGCTCCCTTCCTGTTTCATGTCTTTGTGTATATGTGTGTATAACAAAAAATGTCTATTGAATTTGAATGGATCTGCTTGAATAAGCATGAGTATGAACTTGTGTACATTACAAAACACTGTAAAGCAGTGACATTCCTTTATCCTTCTACCACTATTGACTGACGGTTGTTCAAGGAAGACTAAGGCTTCAAGAATCCCTCCCTATTTGATGATAAACTAGGAAAGAAACCCACTCTTAGGTCCTGTACAGATAAACACAGCTGCAATGATTTTGAGAGGGCATTGTTTATGTCAAATCCAGAAGAGTCTTCCATACCCTTGACTCTGAATATCTTTTGACCCCTTTTCAGCAATATCCCTTGAGTGTGGTTATGAACATAAATGTGTTATTTAAGGTCCAGTTGTTCACAGTCACATGTTTTCTCCACTTCAAACTATTGTGAAACTTGGCTGCTGTCCAGTGTAAAAAGCTTGTCTGATATGAACTTAGAGCTTAATGTATGTTTATGAAGATCAATATTTATAAAGCAGTGTTATATTACTTTCATATGGAAAAATACTTGCTAGATTAACATCTAGGGATTATAAACTTCAATCACAAGTTCTTGGTCAGGTTTATGGTATTTGGTATAAATTCCTTCTTGTGGAGTGGCCCTTATGTTCAAACAGAAAGTGACTGGTTAACCCCATAAGATTCATGTCACTATTGCACCAATGGGCCTTTCTTTTCAAGTTTGTTATTGCGGTAGTTCATAGGGTTCATACCTATGTAAAACTATTAGAAACTCTCTCTTTGAGCAAGTCCCACCATTGTGAAAGCTAAATATCAGGGAAGAATGAGGCTGTGTATGTTGTGTCTTTTGACCAAGTAGGAGCTATTTCATCTCATCATCAAGCTCTGGTGGGAAACCAAGAGAACTTGCCATAAACCTGACTGTTTGCGGAGTTTCTACACCTTGTCAGACAATTATTGTTTCATTACCTATGGATTTTTGTTTTCTGGGAGAAGCATTGTCACACTGTGTACAATCTACATCCAAATTCTTTCTAAATTTTTGCTTTGAAGGGATATAAAAGTAAGTTTTTATTGGACTGAGACAACTTTAGCAATTATCTTTTCCCTCACCCCTCTTCTGACCTTCCCTCCCATCACTCTTTTCACTTAAACCCTTCATTAATTATTCCTAATTTCTCAAATCCTCCACTTAATATTTCTACCCCTCATCATCTTTTTAAAATTAATCACTATTGTAGAATATATTTTCTACTTAGATTTTCTTAGTGATGTAGTTCATTATTATTACTATCAGTGATTTTTCACTCTTGTTACTGCTCCCAAAGGCACTTTTTTGAATTGTTCAATCACTACCATCTTATCAATTTTCTATCTAACAAAATAAGTAATCAATAGCAAGTAAAGTGAAGAAAACCTATAAAGGTCACTTAAATCAATACTTTAACTTGCTCTTACTTATGTATGTTTGCAGAAAGAGAATGCTTTGTATGCTGAAGTTCCATTTGATCTCAGCAGAAAGTGTGCACAATGATTCTAATTTGCATTTTACTTGAAACATTTAAAGTGGAAACAGAAATCATTTTTGTATGTTCAATGAATAATTCATTCTACTTTCAGCTGTAAATGCATAAAAATACATCTTGGAACATTATGGCAAAATATTTATATACTAATAAATTCTGAATTTGGAATCATCAAGATAAATCACAGTCTCCTTGATGGTAATAGAAAAATTTCAAATCTTTATTTCTATTTTCTAATTTGGAAATGTCTAAATATTATCACTCATATAAACTGTAGGTGACTTTTTCCCAAAATTTTAAAAAATGTTACATGAAAGAGGATTGGTTACACTGTCAAAAAAATCATGTGAATGCCATCTTTATAAAATAAATCTTAAATCAGGGGAAAACAAGAACTTTTGACAACCTTTATGTTGTTTCTGAAGCCAACGCCAGATGAGGTCCTCTCATTCCTGTCACCCTACAATGCATTTGCACATCATTTTAGATATGGACTGGTTTCGTAGGATTATCCATGAAACAAGTATAAGAATCGGAACCACTTTAGAGAAGTTTAGTGAGATTCTGAAACTGGGCAAAGTCTAAGCAGCAGTTTGCCACTTACAGTTCTTGCCCGGCGACTACAGATTTTTCTATTTACCCATCCATCCAATAAATTTAGGAAAATAAACATGATTTTACTCTGAGTAAATACTGTGAAAAATTTTATTTTAAATCTATCATTAAGCAAATCTAGTCATAACTACTAAAAATATAAATGAAAATTTATTTTAAGTGTCTGTCTTGAAAAAAATTGAATGCTACAATTTAGTATATGTGAGCATTAGCAAGATCTTACAAAATCCATTATCTTGGGAAATTGCTAGGCCAATCATGAAGTTATAATTAATCCCAGATCAATTTAGACACCAAGGCTTCCTGCTAATGCTACTAAGTTAAAAATGTGCAGGAAATAGAGAGCTAGTCTCTAGGCAAAATTAGGCAGTTTACCACTCCTGATAATACAGTTTTCTGCACAGACACTTCAGAGCTCAGCCAGATGTCCCTCCTACAGAGTCCTTTTCCTGACAATAATGAATTCCCTGGAGTGGACTTGGTGATACAGGCATTTTAATATAATTCTTCTCATTATGAATAAATTGTTATTAAACAATTATCAAATTAATCACTAAGGCATCAGTGGTTTGGTACAAAGAAATATTTCTTTATCTGGTTTATTATTTTCTTCCTGAGATTCGTTCATATATATTTGCTGAAGAGATTATAATTTTCATTTTCATGAGGATAACATAACAGTCTACTAAACATAATGAAGTTGAGTGCATGAATTTTATGGTACATTGAGCAAAACATTATACAATCTACTATATATTCAAAAGTTCTGATTTCCAGTGCATTTTTCTTCAGTATGTCCATTAAAAAGAATTTCTAATGGAATTGATATTGCTGAAATGTGAGTTCACACTCCTCTCTTTTTAGATTTTTGTATACCATCTCTCCACTCTCTTCACTGTGTTCCATAAACCTCTTATGTAATAAAACTGAGCAATAGATATTGTTTTTCTGCCTAGCTTTGGTATACTTGCTACATGGTTAGATTTTAAATGGATGTAGCACATCTGAGGCACACTATGCCATGACTTGTTGCACATATCTTTGTGTAGTGATCAAATCCAGTGGTTATTGTTATCAGCAGATAATAAAGTGCAACTATTAAGCATGCTTCCAGAATAACCAAATTAAAAGTTCAGCTTCCTCAAATTCACTTATCAGAATGCTAACTATATTTTTCTTGCTTCATTTGATTATGAATATTTTCCTTTGCTTGGCATACACATTAATTTTTCTCTTTCTTTGCACTTGCCGTGGTTATGCTGTCCTTACTATCTGTATCTTTTATTTAGTAACCACAAAAGTAGCTAATAGAATATGTCTCCATTGTAAAAAACAAACAAAAAATCTTTTACTAATTGGAGTTTAAATTAAAAAGGGTGTGCAGTGCTTACTTGTCTAGCAGTTTTATATGAAAAGTATGACTATATACTAAGGAAGACACATTTCCCCTGGCCTTAAAATGATAAGACCTTTGCTGTTACTGATACAGTGTTTACAATAATATTATATGCACAGCAACTATAAAGTGTTTATAATTTCCATTTGTATGAGAGCTAATTAGTAGGTGATTATTGAAAACTTAAGACATTTATTCAAGAGAAAATTATGTATTTCACATACTAATAGAAGTAGTAAGTGTGTCAGCATCTTCTTATACTCCTTACAGAATAGCACAAATAATGCAATACAACGCTGTTACAGGAGAGATATGATAAGTTTAGGGGGCATTTTACAACAGGCAGTGAACAAGTCATGCTTTTGTCCAGAAGAGACTAATAGTATCTTTCAGGGATGTGAGCACACTAGCTTTACCAACATTCTTGAAAAAAGCAAGGCTCATCAACAACCCTGCTCATGATATGAAACAATAAGCCTGGTGTGGAATCCCATGTCACTCAGCCATGTTCACGTCTCAGTTTATACTATGCTTTTCCTAGTTCTTTTTCTTCTTCTGAGATTTTGTGATGCCTTGGTGTCTATATTTCTCTTTTGAGATCATGTAGGTTAGGTTACACTTCTGTATTAGAAACACTAGAACATAGTACTCTATGTAGACTCTACCTTGACATCTCCATTTTTAATTATTTGTGTAGGTTTTGCCTTCAACAATGAGGTCTTGATGTCAGTTTGTGGAGTACAACCTATAGTGTGGACAACAGCCTGAGATTTAGGAGGATTTCCATAGAGCCCCTTTGGTCAGCCAGCATTATTTGGTTTTCCCATTTGCCTATGAGCTATCTAGTCTCAGGTGATCATCCAGGTAGTGTCAAGTATGAATTTCATCTCATGGAGCGAGGGCCACCTTCATGAACAGAACTTCAATGTTAACATTTCCTTCGCCATGAACTCCAGATCAGCTAACAGACATTAGATTTTTACTTTGTATAGTTATAACTACATCATATTAGAGATAGAACTTCTTGATGTTAACCACTCTGCTTTTTATACTTGTTAATGTTTCTAGCCAGGAAATAACTGCTTATACAGGAATAAATGAGTATGTTACAGGAAGAGACTCCAGGAAACTATCTGATAGTACTAAGAACTCTTTTTTTTCATTAAAGATGCAAGAAATAAAGCAATATTCTACAATTTTAATAGTCTTTCAAGAAAGATAAATCTTGTTCAAATCATGATCATGGTGACCAGATGGGATTACAGCCATCAGCTGTGATGCATTATACAGTACATTGTTTAAGCTGCATTAATGCTTTTTTTTATAAGAGAGCATTCAAGTGCTTCTGGAAGTGAGAACTCATTGGTATCTTTCCCATCATGATACTTCTTGGTCATAAGTTCCTTTTTTCAGGTAATACTATATTGCTTTATTTATCCGTCTTCCCAAACTGTTCTAAAAACCAGATTTGAAAAATTGTAACTTATCTTTTCCTTCAGTCTTCTCTTATTAAACCCATCAATTTGTTTGGAAGGATCAGGTAAAAGGGGACAATTTTTGTATAAAATGTACAAAGAAATACTTCTATCTCTTTAGCTCATGTATATTACTGCGAGACTTGACATACAGCCCATTTAACCAAGTAATCATTATCACTGTCTGGGACCATGTCCCTTCAAAAAGACAATTCAGGATGTTGAAGCAGAAATAATTGGAGTTCCTTAGACCCCGTTTCCTCTACCTCCACTTTACTAACTAGGCTGACCTTCAGTTGCTGCCAGGAGACTAAAAGAACTATTATGCTCAGGAATGTTCAGAAAGGAATCTTAATAAAATGTTTGACAGTGCAAGGATTTATACCCAGGACTTTTAAAACTGCTAAGCACATGCTTTACTACTGGACGCTTCCCACTGGGGTTAGAATATCTAATTTTAAAACATATCTATGTCACTTTTTATCTTTAGTGACACATGCCAATTGTGGCCTAGGGGAGAAGAGTTATTTCTGAGAAAAATCTGATTCATTTAAAAAATCATAGTAAAGTTTGTGAACAAGGAAAAACAAAGAAAAATAAGAAAATTAGGGTTTAAAATATCTTAAAAGTAAACATTATAGAGCTACAGAGAGTGGACAAAACCATATGCTCTTTCATGAGAAAAGAGGTTTTAATACTATCTGATAGTACTATCAGATGTTAGAAATACTAAAACGTTATTGCAGTGGTGATGTACTCTCAATAACATTGAGACTATGCCAAATATGTTAGTTTGCTAAGAGAAGGCAAAGATCATTATCTAAGCAATATGCTTCGTTTTGTTTCATGGTGAGACAAATTAGTCGACATTTGTCAGGAGATACAAGAATGGGCTATTATAGTATCTTTGGCAACAAAACCAAGCCCTGCACTGTTTTCAGGATAGATACAAATTGTGTTTTCAAGTCTGTGATGATGATAAAATAAAGAAACACGGGGACATACTTAAGGCTAGAGGGTCATTATTAAATTTCATATTATTTGAGCTCATAGAATAAATCATTCTTGTTGGATTAAAATAAATGTCATAAATATTCTGATTAGTACATATTGTTTGTGTTCATTCTGCACACACCATAAAAATGTCTATAATTTACTAGTGCTCAATTTCTAGATGGCATACCAAAAGTGGAAACAGTTCAAAGGTCATTAAAATGCAATTGATTTAATCAAGAACAACTGTTAGAACAGTTGAGTTCTACCCATGGAGTGGAACCACCATGCTCAATTTTGTTTCTTCATGGTTCACTTTGCTAATAGAGAGAGCTTAATGAAGTAAAGAGAACACACACTTCAGAGCTTAAAGTTCAATTGAAATAGACACAAATTAGAAGCTCTGCGTTCTCAAGAATTTTATCCAACTTGCTAATTATCTTGGCTAAGGAACTACATCAGTACCTATTTAATTGAAGTGCACTGCAGATATACATATATATCTATATCTATATCTAGTCACTTAGCATATTAGTACAAATACTTTAGAAAAGTATTAATGTGGTTCTCCACCATGATGATGACACTCTAAAAATATCCCTTATCTACTCTCACATAGAATGTATTATTCCATACTTTTTAAGTGATTGTAGGAGCCTGTCTACTTTCATAATACTTCAACATCTACGAAGAAGTTATGGACTGAGGTATAGCTCTTAGAACACTAACCAAAGGAATCAAAACAGACAGTTCTACACTACACTGTTAGAAAAAATAATGCCACTTTCCTTGAGTTGTACTTGGGTTTAGGTTTCACACTCCTAAACAATGATAATGCTTTAAATACACTACACTTTTACATATCTCCTTAATTAACATTTCATGTTTGATGTCAACATGAATCTGAGCATAATGTTGAATCTTTTTTCCAGAAAATAGTCTCAACTTTCAAATTTGCGAGTAAAGAAAAAAGTAAACTATATGTTTATTATAGTTCTATGCTGATCTAATGTCTTTTAGCTCTATAAGAATGAATTTAAGTATTATAAGATAACTAAATAATATTCATGCCTAATGCAAAATGTTATAGCATTTTTGGGAAAAGTCTGTTTATTTTCTGCTTCCATAATACACAGTAAGTCTTGGTATAAGCACCAAAGAAGAAATAAAATGCCCTCTCTTGTCTAGAGCTTGATTAAAATATCTATTTGCATATATATGCATTTATATAAAAATAGATACATGGAAAAATGTATATATTATATATAAGTAATATATATGAAAATATTTTAGAATTA
>LOJH01038848.1:4621-14966 GCA_001685095.1 Ellobius talpinus | reverse complement strand
TGACATTTGTCTAGGGGTGTCCTGGTGAATGTGTGCTGGCAAGTGATCCTATCTACAATGGTTGGAACGTTAGGCATTTCCTTTGGAGGATCTGTTTTTGGGTGGTGCTCAGGTAGGTAATCTTAGTTTATGGTCCTTCCTGCAACCAGGTATTGCTTCAGGGAAAATTACTGAGACTCAGGCCTCTATTAAATTTATCAATGGCTGAGTCCTACACTGGCAGGTGATAATGGTTGGAAGTAAAGAACTTTGTTTGGGTGATATGTTCATATTTAGCTTATCATGGCTGGCTTCTACAGTAGGTTGGTTATCCTGTATTTTACTCCTAATATTCACTTATGTGTGAATATGTACCATGTTTGTCTTTCTGGGTCTGGGTTACCTCACTCAGAATGTTTTTTTTTTCTAGTTCCACTCATTTGCTGAAAATTTCATGAGGTGATTGTTTTTTAACAGCTGAGCAATACTCCACTGTGTAAATGTACCACAGTTTCCTTATACATTCAGCAGGTGAGGGGCATCTAGGTTTTCTCCAGGTTTGGGCTATCACAAATAATGCTGCTATGAACATAGTTGAACAAGTGCCCTTGTGGTATGATTGAGCATCTTTTGGGTATATGCTCAAGATTGGTATAACTGGGCCCTGAGGTAGATTGATTCCCATTTTTCTCAGAAACTGCCATATCGATTTCCAACGTGGCTGTAGCAGTTTACACTCCCACTACCAGTAGAGGAATGTTCCCCTTTCTCCACATCCT
Organism: Ellobius talpinus; assembly: GCA_001685095.1. NCBI lineage: Eukaryota > Metazoa > Chordata > Mammalia > Rodentia > Cricetidae > Ellobius > Ellobius talpinus. The sequence goes on along the minus strand of LOJH01038848.1, from coordinate 14,208 downwards.
AGCCAAGAATATGCTATTTCTTTATTGAAAAAAATCTCTAAATTAAGTGTAAATAATCTGGAAAAGAGAGAAACATTTTTGTTTGTTTCTTGATGGTTTTCCTCAGACTTTAGCTTCTAGTGAATGTGGTGATTTGATTTTTATAAGAATTCTACTGGGAATAGAAATCATGACCCTATCTTATAGTTAAGGATTCCAAGAAACATTTCAGAGATTTGATGAACTAGAACAGGTTTACATATTACAATTGGCACTCATAGCAAAGCCTGAACTTGATCCAGGTGTTTCTTACTTCAGAATTCTGTTTTCTTCTCTTACATGCTGAAGGGCAGTCATATCAATGTGGTAACCATCACTCCCGGTAGATACTACCCAAACTTTAAAATCAATTTCCTTCATAGGTATTTTCTTAAGTAATGCAGTTGCTTCCTAAATTCGTTAGCTGGGGGTGTTCTCAATAGTTTTACTGTCCTAGTTTCACAAGCAGCAATATGGAACACATGACCTCCATTGACTCCTTTGCTGTGGGAAATGCTCTTGTACACTGTGAAGATTTGTCACTCATATTGATTTAATAAAATGCCAGTAGCCAGTCAGGAAGTATAGGTGGGGAAATTAGACTAAGAGAATTCTTGGAAGAGAAAAGGAAGAGTCAGTTGCCACCTAGACACAGAGGAAGCAAGATGAGAATGCCTCACTGATAAATGGTATTAAGCCATGTGGCTAACATAGACAAGAATTATGGGTAATTTAAGTTGTAAGAACTATTTAATAGTAAGTGTGAGCTAATAGGCCAAATAGTTTATAATTGTTATAAGCTTCTGTCTGTTTCTTTGGGACTGAATGGCTATGGGACTGGGCAAGACAGAAACTCCATTTACATAATGACACCCATCACTCCTTTACATAACCTGATATAAAATAACTGTTAAAACTTGAAATAGCAATTACTATGAGTTGTATTATTTGATTGGCTCCTTCTCCTTCATCCTTCCTGCATTGTTGTTTTATAATCTTAACACCTAGGACCTCAGAATATGATCTTGTTAAAGATAAACTCTTAATAGACAAAAGTAGGCTAATGTGTGGTCATTAGCATGGGCTTTGATCCAGTGTGATTAGTGTCTCTATAAACATAGTTCAAATGAATACAGGGAGATATATAATATAAAAGGCTTTAAGTAAACAGAAAGGAGGCAGTTCTCTACTGGTCAACCCCACCCTGTCCTTCACCTTGAACTTCTGATCTGCAGAACTATAGAATTATGCACTCTTGTTCCTTAAAAGGTTGGGTTTGTTGGGTATCATCATAGCAACCTTAGCAAAGCAACAAAGAAAGCCTCAGGAACTTGTCTTGATCTGCCCAGTCCTTCTTCAATGCAGTTTCTTTTCTCTGTTCTCCAAACACCAACTTAATCTCCATGTCAGCTTGTGCATGTTTATGCTTGCCTCTTTGCTCTAGCTGCCAGCTTCTACCGACACTTTACTTACTTGCCGTGGAGCATGCTTTTTGAAAACACACATAGAATAGATTCTCCTTGCAAGAAGCACAGCCTGGATAAAATAGGATATCCTCAAGAAATTCATTGAAAGGTCTACTGGCCTTGCTTAGGCTCTGTTTCAAATGTTGTCAAGATGGGGTGGCTCTGTACCCTAAAACAATATGTTGAAAGGATTCAAGGAAAAGAAATTAGTATAGCCTTTGCCACTTTGTTTTTCATTTACTATTGATTCCTGATGACAAGAGGACAGTATAAATGATGAAGACAGAACTACGTTTTAATTCTCAGTGAGCGGGATCTCGATCATATATGCATTTGGGTGTCTTGAGAACGTAGAGGGTAAGATCTTATATTTAAAGCAATGTCATTATGGCTTCTGTTGTCCAGGTGGCTAGGTCTAGATCACAGTATAGGATCCTTAGTCTATGGTAGGATTTACAATGAGAGAACTCATACCCTCAAGCTCAGGAAATTGAATTTCCTAAAATCACTAAAATATGGTGAAATAATAAAACCTGGCTTATTAGAACCTTTACATGTTAAATCGTAATTCACTTGCTGGAACTTTTTCATAGTGATAAAATATATTTTATTGTAATCTCAGAGAATGCACTTGGAAACTTATTTTTATTTGTATACTATCTTAGGGGATGACCTTTGGGAACAACATGTATCCTTATGCTCTTATAACTCAGTGGTATAGTTTAAATGTTGTGGACTGCTATTTTTTCAAAATCAAAATTTCTTTCTGATAGCTTATGTCAGCTGAAAGACCACAGATATCTTAGTACAAATTTGTAAATTAGGAAGGTTCATTAGAAAGAATTGGTCCACTGTAACTGCAAGTCATAAACACTGTACCTGGCACATGATAGTTTGACTCCTTTTACCCACTTCTTTAGCTGATCAGAAAGTTCACTGCCAATTTGACTAGCATTGTGAAGAAAGTAAAAGCACCTGAATGGGTGCTGCATGATGGGCTAAGAGCAGCCCTTTAAGAACTATATATAAGCATAATTTTCTGATAGTCTTTAGTAACCTAGGTGTGTCTGTGTGCGCGCATGCACACGTGCATGCGTGTGTGCGTGCACATGTATGTGTGTGCATGTGTGTGTGTATGTGTGTGTGTGTGTGTGTATAAAAACCTGCAGGTTTGGTTCTTGTATCCATGTGCCATTTTCAATTCTCAGCTTGCTGGTAAGTGGTTGGTGAACAATGTGTTTCAAGATACACATGGCACTGAATCCTGATGTGCTAATTTACTAAAACTGTTTCAATACCACAAAGTAGAGTTTAAACAATAAAAATGTAATCTCTCACAGATGTGGAGGCCACAAGTCTAAGAGCAAGGTATCATTGAGGTTAATTCTGTAAGAGGGTTATAAGAGAAGCCCATCTCATTGCTCTTTAAACTTCAGATGGCTTTGCTGGCAATGCATAATAAAAAACCTCAGTCTGAGTTGTTCTTCTATCTTAAAACCCCAGCTCTTCTTGCTCCAAAGCTTCCCGTTGTCAGAAGAAAACCATAGATGTTGCATGAAGGCTCATTTTACTGACTTCACTTCAGATTATGTAAACTCCACCTCTAAGAATGGTCATGTTCTGAGGGACACACTTTTATCTTAGTGTTTGATGTCATCAGTCACTATGTCATCATTGACATCCATGTCATCATAGAATGACTAGATCTGTCAGCGGAGAAGTTACTTGACCTTGTTTTAGTCTCAAAACCTCCTCATTGAGGGGGATGGAAATTCTACAGACCTCTAAAGATTACTGTGAGAATTTCTGGGAACATATAGGAACATGCTTTGTGATGATCTAAGTAATATTTGTTATCATTAGGCCAACAAGCAATACCAGTTTTAGGCCTGTGGCAAGGCAGATCATCATGGAGGTTGATTGTAGCTAAAGAAAGATATTGACATCATGACATCCAGAAAACAGAGAAAGTCAAGGACTGAGGACAAGATACATCTAAGGTACATGTGCATAATGCACTTTCTCCAACAAGATCCCACCTCTTAATAGCCAGTCCAGTATAAATTCAACAGTGAGTTGATACATTGGTGAAGTTAGTGCCCAAATGATCCTAAACACCCTTCAATAGATATAACTCCTGGGAAGAAACCTTCCACACACTAGCCTTTATGGAGGAGGTTTCACAATTCACAAAGTGAAGGGAGAATTATTATCCAATGGCCATCAGACACACTGGAGACACTGTGGTGGTTTGAATAGGTATGGTTCTCGTAGACTCATACATTTGAATGATTGTTAGGAAATGGTGCTAGGTGACAGGGATTAGGAGGCGTGGCCTTGTTGGGGTAGATGTGCAGTTGTTGAAGGAAGTGAGTTACTTGTGGGTGGGCTTTAGAGCTTCAAATGCTCAAGCAAGGTCCAGAGTCTCTGCCTGCTGCCTGAGGATCATGATGTAATACTCCCAAACTGCTTCTCGAGCACCATGTCTGCCTGAATGCCACCATGCTTCCGACCATTCGTGACATATATTAAACATCTCATCTGCAAGCCAGCCCCAAGGAATGCTTTTCTTTTTAAGAGTTGCCAGAGTCATGGTGTCTCGTCATAGCTATAGAACAATGACTAAGACAAACACAGTGACAAAATTTGATACTAAAGCTGTTAAACAGCATGGTTATATTAAATTCTACTGAAGTGTTTTATTTATAATGGACCTATACATCCTCTTAACATTTAATTTAAAATTAGCATCTATATGTCTCACGAGCCATTCATTGAACGTTTACTTTGGGAAATAAAAGTCTACAGTCAGATTTATAACTGTCAGATTTCAAAGCCTTCGCTATGGTCCTACATCTCTGACCCTTGTTGCCTCATCCTGTAAATAAGGCCTAAAATTAAAATTACCAGTTCTTGTTTTGGCCAAATGTTTGCAGATAGAGGCTCTAACAGTTGCACGAAGAGAAAAGGACATGTGAAGGAGAAAAAAATCAAGAGAGTTGATTTAAAGTGGAGACCCATCACCACCCTGCAAACCAGAGTCACACAGTCAGTAGCCTAGCACCCTCCATGGAGGAGCCAACATGGTGCCAATGGTCTTGGTTGGCAGAGCATCAGTTTCTGCCAATTATGTGGGGTTTATTGGAACTGAGAAGGAAACCTCAAGCTCATCGACTTTCTGTACACCTGTCCAAACTCACTAGCTAGGAAGTTCAAATGCTGAAATCATCGCTGACATATAACGACTAGTCTTTCAATTCCACAGGATGCTGACTAGGAGGGATGGAGAGGCTATGAGAACAGCTCCTCCCCTGAGATGGGTAGGAGTTCAGAAAGACACCCCCACCCCTAGGACATGGCTATCCAAGCAATCATTTCCTATCATTGTTGACTTCAGTTCTTCCCTTTCCCCTGCTCTTTAGTATTTACAATAATTCCTTTCCCCTTACAACGAAACATCCAGTCTCATAAATCAGATCTTGTTCTTTGCACTTCTCTGCCTGAACTGCCTGTCTCTCTTTCTTCATGCCATGCTTCTCCTAAACCCAGGAGAATCTAGATTCTGCTACTTGGCTCCCTGAGTGATTCCTCTGTTTTATTACTGATCTATTTTTTTCTGGAAGTTTCTTTAGTCACTCAGTACACCTTCACATTGGAATGTTCTCTTTCCTTATCAGCCAGAATTACTAGAACCTTCTTGGAGGGCTTGCCTCCCCTTTGTCCTCCCCACTGGACTGTCAGCAGAGTGCTGCAGGGAAGAGGCCCATTTTCTTCAGTGTCATAACTCAAATATCCTGCAGTGAGCGAATCAAAGTGCCACTCTTTGGCGAAGGAACTGAATTACCAAATACCTAGAGTTTTCTGTGTGGAAGTCCTGGACTCCATTCCCTGTGATGTTACAAAATGTAATACTGCATTAGACTCTAATTACTTCTGGGCTGTATCCAAGTTCTGGAAATGGTGGGAAGGCTTCAAGTGCTCTGTGAATCCCACAGGCATTAGGAAAGTAGATTTCTTCTGTTCTTAAAACTTCATGTCTGGGCTCTCTCCTGGGAGTCAGACTGAATAGAGTTGTGATTTCGGTTTCGCCATGCAATGGGCTGTGATCTGATGAACATGGTTCTCCGTTCTCACACCTGCAAGCTGGGAAAAATGACACCTGTATACTAAGCGTTGGCAAAACATCCAACTCTCATTAAGCAAAATTAAATGAGATTGTGAATGAACATCATTTCTCATGCTTCTTGACAAAAATTTAGAAAAGTAACTCAAATAGTAATACAGGTTCTCCCATTAGAAATGATAGAATACCACTAAACATAGGCCTTGACCTTGGAAAAAACCTGACGTATTTTGCTTATAAGCAATTCAAGGTGACCAAAGGATGGTTGTAGGACACGGGATGGAAACTGGTCACTCCTAATGTGATGAGCCAATAGGGCTCATCATCCAGGATTCAGACTGGACCAACTTCAGATTCTTAGAGTGTGCACCTCTGTGTTATGTGTCTTCTTCCACACGTTGGCTCATCTGTTTATCCATGCCTTTAGTGGGCACAACCTCATTAAATGACAATTCATTTGCTATTTACATTGTTGTGTGGTAGGTCAAAATTATTGGAATGCATTTGTGTGATTAAAAACATGGCTTGCATCCTAGTGGCTGTAAGAGTCAGCAGGATCCTTGACAATCAGTGAGAACTTGGTTAATGGCAAGTTTTGACGCTTCCTACTTTCTTCCTCTAAATGACAATCTCCCTCAAGACTTCTAGTAGGATTTGCACACCTTTGTGCTACCAGTGAGTGCCTAGCACCCACCAGTTCACAATGGAAAATATTCTTAGTGAGAAAATGAAGTGTGGGTGTCACAGGGGCTATTGGGAAACAAATGACATTGTATGTCTCTCCTACTTCCCATGACTGGATCATGTCTCCTCAGGCTGGCATGAAGCCCTGTACAGAGCTGATGCCCCAGCTGACAGTAGAAATGTTTTGGGTATGAAATTGTGTCATACTCTTTCATTTATTGATTTCAATAAATTTTTATTTGGAATGACATGGGATTTCACCTAGAGTCTATGGCTGAAATTTGTGATCTCCAGTCTGGGTCTTTTCTGAATGTGAGCATGTTACCAATTCTCTCTGAGCTCCAGACTCCACTGGACCTGTTTTTTTCATATGTAAAATAGAGCTCATTGTGGCTGTCAGGATCAGCTCATGGAAATACTTCCATCTTAAACTACTTGCAGAATGACATGGGACAGTTTCCCAAGCCTAGCGCACTTTGCTTTGGGAAGGAACATGGTCTAGTTGGGAAAATAGTTTTCTTTGCCACTCCTGGGCATGTCCAGGCCCTGTGGTCAGCAATGCCAAGGTCATAGAGGTCATCAGACTTAGTGTTGTCCTCATGCAGTTCACTGTCTGGAACATAAAGATCCTAAGTGTCACCCTCTAAAACACAGGTCTCTGAGAATTCCCACTTTTCATTGGTGGAAAGAGCTCATTCCAAAGGCCAAGTGATTTGCTGCTTCCATAAACACATGAATGTAACATCGAAGTACTGAGGAAAATGCCATGGCAGAAGTTTGTCATGAGCAATTAAAATGTAAATAGTCTTTGGATTTTATTCTAGAAATAATATATAAGACAGTAATAAATAACAACAAAAAGTAGAATAAAATTCTAGACATTAATATGCTGTGAGAGAATGTTAGAACATATAACAAGGCATGATGCTCATGTGGTTTATGGAGACAGAACATGGTGTATCTGAGGGCTCCAGGGCTCTGCACACATGAAGCTTCCTACTCCATGGCCCACCCCTGGACCATTATAACACAAAACAGAGTCCAGAGGAACACTTTCCTTCTTTACCTTATGAGGAATAACCAGGATGACTGATGTGTTTTGTGGTGAAGCAGGAAGGGCATAGTGTGTTCAGCACCATGCAGTGCTACTCTGAGAGAAGAGGAGAATTCATTTCCTTAGCTGCACACAGAACACTGGCAGGGGAATTAGGCAGAGAGGGAGAATGCAGCCAATCCCATATGCAGGGAAGATACATGTGCAGAGACTAATGCAATTTGGCAAGATCACAAAAAATTAACAAGAATTCTCCATAATGAATGCAGAAGGCACCGCTCTGTTCTGGGACAAAATTCGTAAGTGGCAACATATTTACTTCTGACTTCTTAATCTTTGCTTTTGCATTTATTCCAAATTCACACATCTGACAAAGATTAATTTCTAAAAGTCTGTTAAAGTCCAAATCAAACCTTTTGGTGTCAGGAGAATGAAAACCACACGGAAATTTCCACTCTCTGATGTCCAAATTTCTATAAGAGGCAGAAGAAAGCCCTTAACATGGGTTCTGAAGGTGGAATCAAGAGACCAAGTGAAGCTTATGACATCCACGAAAGAGCACTAAGAAAGTATTCGACCCAGAAGAGTGGGTATTGACTGTCAATCTCAATTCAAGCTAAGTCCATGTAGTAAGCACAGGGTGGACCCATGATTTAGAATCAGATCTAACTAGAGCTGAGTGCTGTCTCTGAGACACACTGTTACTGTACTCCTGGGGATTAGCCATTCAGATAATTCCATGTGTTGAAAGCAGGCTATCTATTCTTTACCAGTTTCATGTGTGTTCACATATCCCAAAAGGGCAGTGGGCACTGGAAAGACAAGGACTGATGGTCAGAGAAGGGACAGGAGAGTACTGTTGGGTCTTTAAGCACATCTGTGAATTTGAAGATGAGCTTACGGTCTTTGCTGAGACTACCCACTCTTCTTATGACTCGAGAGACTGTGAGGCCAGTTTGTCTGGAGTGCAGGCGCCCACATCATTCAGGCTTGTCCAAATATGAGCTCAAAGCTTTAGTCTCAATGGTTCCTGACATCATCACCGGCATTACGTGAAGACCATGATTTTTGGAACAGCACTGTGAAAACACAGTCTACCCAAGACCTTGAGAGTGTCTGTAATGATAAACATTCATGGAACTTATAATTGTGTACCAAGTATTATGTGATCTTGGTGCAGATATGACCTTGTACCAAAGAGAATATAATCCACTCAGATACTGGGATCTTGGAGATTTTAGCACAATATAGGAAGTCCCAAAATAGAGACAAGAGAAGTTTCTTAGAGAAGCTATGTGGCCAGGCTAGGAAAAAGAAATGGCAGGGTCATTTGTGAAGAATGAAATGTTTGAATGTCATTTCACAGAATTAAAAGGCACTATAGCAACTAACAGAAAGAGAAAGGTCAGTGTGTGTGGAGGTGGGGTGATCCATGCAAAAGTATAGAGGCCTACTGTAGTGATAAAATTTTTGATTTTGTGACAAGCTATCTGAGGTAAACAACCTTAAGGAGGAAGAATTTTCTTTGCTCATGGTTGTTGGGGCCTGGGGAGTGATGGTGGAGCAAAGCAGCTCACACCATGGTCACCAGGAAGCAGAGAATGTCCTTGATCACTTGCTTTCTCCTTGCCTCGTGTCCTTTGTCCCTCCAGCTAGCAAGATTGTGTCCCTCAGGCTCAGGGTATACTTCTACCATTAGCAATTGTCTCATAAAACAATTTCACAGACACACCCAGAGGTGGGCTTCCCAATACTCTAGGTGTGTCTCAATCTAATCAGGTGGGCAATCAAGATTAAACATTGCAATTTATTGGGACAAAGGAGGAGAGAGGAATGCAGAACCATGATCAATGCACAATGATTGAACTATGTAGCTTGATACGTGAAGCATTATAATGATGTTTCCTAGCATCTTGTGTTGTACTGGCAAGACAGGGTGTGGGCGAGCTCATCGTGTAACAGTGGTGTGAAGCACAAACAGCAGCAGCAGTCATAGGCATTATGACGTGCCAAAAACTGTTCCAGGAGTCATGAGGGTGTGTCATGTTTACAGTAACATTATGGCTCCTCCAATAATGCCAACCTCTTATTCTTCCAAAATTAAGAGCATGCTTCTTTACATGAGAATGGGACATTGTGGATATAGTTGGTTAAAGATCCTGTCCTGGGAAATGAAATTACAAAGGTCCTTGTAAGAGAGATAAAGATGTGAGTGTGTGTGTGTGTGTGTGTGTGTGTGTGT
>LOJH01038843.1:0-14966 GCA_001685095.1 Ellobius talpinus | reverse complement strand
TACCTTTAAATACTCCTCATTTTCGTGCTTAATTTCTTCCAGGGTGTGGTTCTGAAGCATTCTAGCTTTTTCAAAAGTCTTCTGTTGCTGATAAAAAACACCCTACAAATATAAATGGAAAATTGTGTAATAGCAATTAAGTATGAAGTTGATTGCTTTCAATGCTGTTTTGGGCTTCTCTCATGCTAGATAAAGTCTACAACTATGATAATCTAAGGACTAAACTTAAATTCAGAAAAAAAGTTATAAATTCATCTTAAAAGGAATTGTTTTGCAATAAATGCTGTCAATATTTTGATTCAATATGTGTTATCACTAAGTTTAAGCAATTTTTTACCACTAAGCAGCAAAAACATCCTCAAAGTCATGGAGTAGGAATTTTTAAAGTCAGATTCTATATGCACAGAATTCATGATCTTCCTGCCTCAAAATCTCGAGTAGCTGGGATTACAAGCATGCAGCTTGTGTGACTGAAGGGAATTCTTCATATTCAGGACATAACTTATTCTAGTAGTGTTCACACAGATGGTTTTCCAATAATTCTGTCCATTCAGCTCCTTAACTTATTCTCCACCAATGATTTTGTTCTCTATCCTACTTTATTCACCCACTTATTTAAACATTTGTACTCTATGTTTGCGATTACTCATAACACACCTTTCTTAGTATTGGTAATGAAGATACAGAAAAACTCCATGGCAGCTATTATTTTGAACTCTATTAAGTAGATTAATTGTATACAAACTCGTCTAACACTTCAACAACTATAGGAAATAGATGCTCTCCATTTTCTTCCAATGATGAGGAAACTGAGATGCAATGGTACATTGTCTATTGTTCCGAGGCTACCTATAACTGAAATCTGAATCAGGTCCAAAACATTATGCCCCCAGCGTCTAAGCTATCATCAGTATAGAAACACTCTCTTCTCCACGTATTATGAGCTCCTACTCTAACATTTCCTACTGGAGGTTACTCTTTTGGGTACTATGGCTGAGCAATCCTTCAAGACCAAAAATCCATTAACTGAATCCTACCTTCTTTTCATTGTTGCCCCTGCTCCCGGTATCTTCACTTTTCTTTCCAACTGTAAGCTCTATAAGCAATTGCTAAAATACTGCTTTGCACACGCACCTTGCTTCTGACTTACTCACATTCACTTGGCTAAATCATGAGCTTGGAAACCTCAACTCTAGCTAGATGACAGCACTGGGAATAAAGGTGTGTGTCACCACTGCCTGGTCTCAAAGACTCACCAGTGGACATTTTTACTACACAAACAGTAATTGTTAGAATAAATCAAAGGCTAAAGACAAGACCAAAAGATCTTACTGGGGTGAGACCTAGGCCTCTTGGAGTCCCGGGCTGACCTCCCCAGTGACTGACCAGTGGGACATTTTTACTCTCTGATTTTCAAGCAAGCTTTATTTATTAAAATACAAAGGAAATAGCACTACAATACAATGTATAAATGGGGTTAGTTTTCATTAATATGGGAAGAGAATTAACACACATTTGACTGCTAGGAGTAAATGATGTCGTGAACTGATGCTGTAGCTCTGCAGAAGTGTACTTGCCTACCTTGCAAAATGCGCTGGGTTAAGTCAACAATTCAGAAGTAGAAATGGAAGAAGAGAAAGAAGGTAGAAAAGGGATGGAAGGCAAAGGAAAAGGAAAGGAGAGGAAGACGGAGAGGACGCAAATGATGCAAATCATGTTCTGGCTACAGTGATTAGTTCTCTAATAGGAAAATGCTCAAAACTAGATCAGTGATATTCCTGCACAAGAATATTCTGCCACGGCTATTTAGAAAAGACTGGCTCAGTTCACTAAGTTAATAAATCTGTAGCTAAGTCTAAAAACGGAAGATGTACCATACGGCATTTCATAGGTGCACTAAGACCGACAAACAGCTCAGGCAATACCATGTAATGTTATTCCACACATTATTCAACTATGTCTAAAACTAACCTACCCACAATTTTTTTCATGGAAATCAGTAATCATTTATTCTTTTACAAGTTTCTGTTGCTGGAAATTGTAAGAATTTTAATTGATATCAGAATTCCAATGGCTTTCATGAGCATCATACTTGTGTCCATTTATGTGGTTTATGGTTCGCCAGAAACGGAACACACAGTTAGTAACAGACTATGAAAACCAGTTCATTTTCATGTGCTTAATGCAAGGCTAGCTTCTCTACTTTAACTCAAGGCTTAGAACTAATAGATTAATTATAAGAGCAAATGTGATACCAACAGATAGTTTCTCTTCTTCGATTCCAATTTCCTTTATATTGAATTCCCATTGCTGAAACAGAGTTATAATCTTCTCAGTATATTCAATTCTAAACTCTCGCCTGTAAAACATAATAATGAATGTTACATTACCTATCAAGATGAAGAGAATATTCAAAGAAGAATTAAATTCCTATATTATGTACTATAAAAGGAATGATATAATAGCAGAGTAAATATTCTTGTGGGAAATCAAAAAATAAAATTAGGTTTGTGTTGATTCTAGAACTATTTTTCCTAACAAAAAGGTGTTCTCATATGCCTGTCTTATTGAATAAGGATATATGAGATACTTATATATGTTTATATATGATATCATATATATGATAATATATGTATGAATTTTAGAAAAATAAGTTTTTAAAATCTGTTTTGGCATGGCCAAGACTACAAGGGAATGATTACATCTCTTAAATACATAAATTACTTACAATATTAAATTGACTTTCTCCTACCTTGTCAAGCATATCTATAAAAAAATGAGGCTTCTATGACATCTACCTTTTACTGTCTCCCAGAATGAATGGAAATGAATTTTTGAAAATAACTCTCAACTGTTATTTAAAAGGGGAAAAAACATGATCCCCACAGGCATCCCAGAAACATATCGTAATTCAGAAAGTCAGCTCGGAGAAAAAGTAAATCAAAATTTTTCGATAGACTCCACTTAATGGAGTAATTAGCACCAACATTTACTATAAAAACATAAAAATGTGGCTCTAAAGAAATGAAGAGTCTTACGCTTCATCTTCATGAAATTTCAAATGTTGTTTGATGTTCCTCTCACAGTCTTTGACAACATCTTTAATATACAAATCCATTCTCTTTTTCTTTTCATCAACAGTATCACTAAGGTCAGCTACATTGAAAAAATATTCATTAAAATTTAATGTTGAAGAAAATGATAGTGCTCTCACATATGCAGGTAGACAAAGCTACAGATATAATTCATTCAACAACAACAAAGACATTTTAAAAATAGTACCAACAAAAAACCTCATGCATTTCACATTTTGCAGCATTCAAGATTTTTACTTTTTGTACAAGTATTGCAAAGTAAAATATAATCTTAAAATTGGAAACATTTCTGTTCTTGGACATTGTAAAATTGAAATACCTAACATTATTACAATTATAGTCTTCCTGTTGGAGATAATTTTTAAATTTGGAGATCCTAAGAAAGACTAATAAATGAAACAATAGAACAAGAAGAGACTTTAATTTTTCCTCAAGGGAAAAAATTGTAAATATCGACTTCTTTTTAAAGAGTACTCTCCAATTGGAAGGATACTTGACTGTATCACTGCTAGAACTCATTATATGGCTGAGAGGTGGTGGTGCAAGGCTATAATTCCAGCACTTGGGAGGCAGAGGCAGTTGAATCCCTGAGTTCAAAGCCAGCATGGTCTATAGAGAGAGCTCCAGGACAGTCAGGGCTACACAGAGAAACACTGCTTTGGACAAAAACAAAAGAAAACAAAAATAATAGAACTCATTATATGTTTTATTAAAAAAGTAAATGCCATTAAATAGCCAGAATCCAGGCTGGGTGTGATGTCACACACCTTTCATACCAGCACATGGGAAGCAGATGCAGGCAGATATTTGAGTTCAATGCTAGCTTGGTCTACATAGTGAATTCCAGACCAACTAGGGATACTTAGTGAAATCCTGTCTCAAAATATTCTTAATTCAGGTCAAATTTTTAAAAAAACTGAAGGCCAGCATTAAAAAAGGATAATTAAATGAAGTGACAAAAATTTATATGTAGCATAGCAATGGTACATTGAAATTTACTTTTTACAAATAGAAAAGACCAAAGATTGAAATAAATCTTAGTTTAGTAATTATCAAGAATATTTTAGATACTTTTGTGAAGTTTTGCTCTTTTGGAGACAGGGCTTCTCTGTGTAACAGCTCTGGTTATCCTGGAACTCGCTTTGTCGATCACTCTGGCCTCCAACTCATAGAGACCCACCTATCTCTGCCTCCCGAGTGCTGGGAGTAAAAGTGTTTGCCATCACTGCCTGCCATTTGTGAAACTTTTTATAGGACATTGAAGAAAGGATGCTTAAAAGAAATCCCACCCTAGCTCAGAATTGAGAATAATAGAGGATTATTTATTTGGGGGTAGACTCACAAGTCACAATCCTCTGCTGGAAGGGGAACAGCAACCGAATCTCACAGCCGGAAAAGAGGCCGGACGCGCGCTTTACATCAGCATAAATAGTTTAAGAGGCCATGCCCAAGTGAGCGGGTAACTTAAAGGCTACTGGGAGTAGGAATTCCTACAGCAGGATATTTTTATAGTTTCTAAAATTTTAATACCATAATCACCTTTCACTACCTATGATGAAACTAATAGTCTATGCTTTCAGTATCTACAATAAATTTAGGAAACTACTCTGATACCGCCCAACTGTGGAAATCCTCCAAAAAAGACCTGACAGTATAAATAATTCCTAAAAAGGAAGACCATGTTAACTGTTCTTAAAGAATATTGTCTCCTAAACTAGATGAGGTACCTCAATCGTATAACTATAGCACCAGGTTGGCAGTCAGGAGATCTCCCATGTAAAGATCAAGGTGGCCTAAATAGAAATTTTCAAGCCAGAATGAGCTACATAGTGAGACCCTGTCTCAGAAACAAACAGCGTGGTGTGTGTGTGTGTAACTGTGTACGTATATGCATATCTCACAACAATTAAAATAAAAACACACATCACAAGATTTAAAAAGAAAAGAGGCCATGAATTTCAAGTAGAGCAGGGCTGGCATACACTGTATGGTTTGGAAGGAGGAAAGGGAAGTGAGAAAGGGCATAATTTATTATAATCTCAAAAGAGTTATTACATAAGAAATCAAATAAACATGAGTACTGACTGTCTCTTATAAAGCTCATGAAATTGATAATTAAAACAGAATTTAAAACTTAATGTCTTTATTACATCTGATTAAAGAGCTCTCACCGGCCAGTAAAACTGCCTTTTATTTTTGATACATAACTTATTGTTAAAAATGATAATAGGCAGCTGGACAGTGGTGGCACATGCCTTTAATCCCAGAACTCAGTAGGCAGAGTCACGTGGAACCCTGAGTTCAAGGCTAGTCTGGTCTACAAAGTGACTTCCAGGTCAGCCAGTGTTACAAGGAGAAATCCTGTCTTGAAAATCCTCAAAATTGATATGGGCAGGACTATTTGGACTCAGCGTGTTAAATATACAAGTCATAAAAAGAGGCTGAGATAGGCAGAGGCAGGTTGATGCTTATGAGTTTGAGGCCAACCTTATCTACATAGTGAAATTCAGGATAGTCAAGGCTATGTAGTGTTGCAAGGTAAGCCCACCAGAAACTTCCACATAAGACACTCTTATAGCTTCCGATTTGGAAGTCTTTATTGCCAGCCAGCAGATACATTGAGAACCTGTTCAGATCATGCAGCCGGAAGCCTTACAGTTCTCAGCCTTTTATGCACAGAAATCATATCCTGGTTGGCCGATTTCACTTAGTGAGAAATGGAACTGCAGAAGCAAAAATGCAGGGTTAATACCCGCATGGATTTTTCCCTCGGGAGCTTTCCCAGCCACATCTAGGAACCAGTAACTTAGCCTTTGTGACTGTTCTGGCAGAGGGGCTGGCTAGTTTTATGTCAACTTGGCACAATCTAAATTCATCTCAAAGGAGGTAACCTCAATTAAGGAAATGCCTGTATAAGATAAAGATATAGGCAAGCCTATAGGCTGTTTTCTTGATTAGTGATTGATGACGGAGGGCCCTGACTGCACCCCTGGACACATGCTCCTGGATTCTCTAAGAAAGCAGGCTGAGCAATCCAAGATGCGCAAGCTAGTAAGCGTTCATGGCATCTGTATCAGCTCCTGCCTCCAGGTTCCTGCCCTGTTGAGTTCCTGTCCTGACTGCCTTCAGGAATGAACAGTGCTGTGGAAATCTAAGTCCAGTAAGTCCTTTCCTCCTCAAGTTGCTTTGACCATGGTGTTTCATCACAATAGCAACCCTGACTAAAACAGTGGGAATTTCTGCCAACTTTCTGGGTTTCCATCATATTGTATTATGGTCTGGGGCCTATTTAAGTCTAGAGGTCTACTAAGTTCTAGGTGTCTGTTGTAGTACAGACAGTTTCTAAAAAGCATAAGTTGGAAGGGAGAAAGGAATCCAGGAGGATTCCTAGAGAATGGAGTAAATGTAACACATAATACATAAAGATGTGTACTTATAAAACTGGGAATCCAAAGAATCATAAAAAATTTCTCATCCATGTTATCTTTCACAATGTCATTTATGTCACACATATACAAAATAACCACTTTTACTTTTCCTATCAAGAAAAAGGTTAAGAAAAGCTTTGAGCTATGAAAAAATATATGTGCAAATTCCTACTATGAAGAATAAAGTATTAATTAACAATCCTATAACATATTAATACGATATAGTTTAATCCTATAACATATCACTATATAGTTTAATCCTATAACACACCAACACTATATAGTGTGATCCTATAACACACTAACACTATATTGTTTAATCCTATAACACACTAACACTATATAGTGTAATCCTATAACACATTAACACTATATAGTTTAATTCAATAACATACTAACACTATAAAGTTTAATCCTATAGCACACAACAATATATACTTTAATCCTGAAACACATCAACACTATATAGTTTAATCCTATAGCAACCAACACTATATAATTTAATCCTATAACACACTAACACTATAGTTGAATCCTATTACACACCAATACTATATAGCTTAATCCTATAGAACACCAACACTATATAATTTAATCCTATAACACACTAACACTATAGTTTAATGCTATAGTACACCAACACTATATAGTTTAATCCTATAACAAATCAACACTATATATTTTAATCCTATAACACACCAACACTATATAGTTTAATCCTATAACACACTAACACTATATAGTTTAATCCTATAACACACTAATGCCATATTTTATATTTTTTCAAATATATTATTTTAACACTATATAGTTTTAAACAATTTTCTCTATATACAAATACATTGAAACTGTACCTCTAATTTTTTTCATCTTTTTCTTTATTTCAGATCTGTAAAGAAATTACATTAAACATTACAACTGAGGTTTATTTCAGGGGTCAAGCATTACTCCCATGCATAAAGCACTAGCAAAGAGAAGCTTTTTAATAAGTGTGCATTTATAATATAAAATGCTTGGTTTCAAGGAAATATTACATGTCAAATAACACATCCAGCAGTTATTAAATTAGCAGAGTAAAATTTTCCTATTCTTTTTTGCTTTTATTTTAAAAGTAGGAGCTCTGTTAGCCCAAAATGATCACTGAAGTAGTTATGTAGCTGAGAATGTCACTGAACTTCTTACCTTCCTGCCTCCACCTCCCCAGTGATGGGATTACAGGTATGGAAATAATTTTTGAACAGGCAAAAAAAATTATCATATTACCCTGAATCATCACCCTTTCTTGTTGGAACCCATGTCTTCTCAGGATTACCAAATACTGGAACTTTTCCTGCATTTAACAAGAAGAATAAAAAACTTATTTTATTGAAAACAAAAATAAATTAAATATGCTATTTTAGTTAATTTTAATTAAATGGTAAATTTATTTATAGTTTTCTTCAGGAATTTTTCCAACATATTTTAAAGCAGAAATAAAAATGAAATATTACTCTGCAAGTTAGATAAAATAAAATCATAAGTTATTACCATTTTCTAAGAAGATCATTTCAAGCCCTTCTAGGTTAATGCCACTGTAAGTTATTTGCAATTTATTGATGTATGTGCACTGTTCAAACAATGTACTATATGTGTTTCTCAACCTTTAATACAGACTTGTGAAGACTGAATAAACAAAGTATATGAAAACACTAATCTTTTATTATATTTCAGGTGGCTGTGTAAAAATCAAATGAACCGGGCAGGCAAGATGACTCAAGAGGAAAGGGTACAGAGCTTACAGTCAAACCTGAAAGGCACATGACTCATCCCTGAGACAGCCATGGTGGGAGGAAAGACCCAACTCCTCTAAATTGTCCTCTAACAAACCCCCTTTCCCAACACACAAATAATGAACTACGGGAACTACCAAACTTAGAACTGGTATATGGTACCTGAAGGAGTAGAGCATAATGAGCTGTCCAGTCCATCATCTATTTCTACCACCTCCCATACTTCCTCTTTTTCATTATTAATATCGTCGTAAGAGATTGCTATGTGCTCGTGGTTTGCCATCAGTGGCTTCACAGATTTCTCAAATGGCTTTTTTCAGGGGAAAAATATATTTTAATGTTTTGTCATTTAACATAGAAAAGGAAATCTCTCACCTGAATCTAAAACAACCAACTTAAATACACCAATAAGATGTAAACTATCCAAAAAGAATGAAATTAAAGTTAGCAGTTTCCATATATTATTAAATAAGAAGTTAACAATCTGTAATTTCTGAATTAAAAAAAAAGATGGTTGGAGAGACGACTCATTAGTTAAGAGTGCACACTGTTCCTGCAGAGGACCACAGCTTGCTTCTCAACACTCACATCAGGGGGTCCCCAACTTCATGTAACACTAGCTCTAGGGTCTACCACCTCACACCTCCACCCAAATCTATATACATAGTTGAAAATTAAAATCTTTTTATGGTTTTGAGACAGGGTTTCTATGTGTGACCAACCTGGCTGTACTGGAACTCACTGTGTAAACCAGGCTGGTCCTGAACTCACAGAGATCCACCTGCCTCTGCCTCCCTAGCGCTGGGACTAAAGGTGTGTGATGCTGAAACCACAGCCTAGTGAAAATTAAAATCTTAAAAAGAAAAAAAATTAATGATGGCTTTAGCCCTGACTCCAAATGTATTTGTACTTAACCCCTGGAGTATCTAAGTTTTGGTTCCATCACTGTCAGATTCTTAAAACTTTTGAACAGATCTTTAAGGCAGTATCTGACCCCAAATGAACACCTGGCTGCTATCACTATAGATTACAGGCATGCCCCAAATCTGTTGATAGCAAAGTTAAATTCAGCATAGTTGGAGGTGTAGTTTGGGAGTACAGGGTATGTTTACCATGCAATAAGGCCTGGGTTCAACTGTCAAAACTGCCCCCCAAATGACCCAGACATGGTAACTCAGGTCTCTCTTTGATCAGAACATTCCATCTGGAGGCTGAAAATGCCTAGCTCAAGTCCAGCCCAAGTCACTTTGAGAGGTGCTGATCATTCCGGCTTACAATGAGAACCTGTCTCAAAAATATTCGACCAACAAAACCAACAAAAAGTAACGGACAAACATACAAAGATGGCTGTGTTTATACATTCTTAGAATCCCAGTACTCAAATGGTTGAAGCAGGAATGTTAGGAGGCCATGTCCAGAATCAGAGCAGTAATATGTCTTAGAAACCACTCCCCCAAAATGGGGCTCAAAAAACAGCTCAGCAGTTACAAGCACTTAGCCAGTTGTTTTAAACAGGAATTCAATTGACAAAACCCAGTAGTCAGCACCCAACTACTAATCTCACAACTGCCTGGAACTCAAACTCCAGCTAATCTAATGTCCTCTCTGCAGACACATACACATAAATATAAATCTTTTTTTCAAATTCAGTCTGGTCCTTGGAAAAGTAATGTCCATACAGTCTATATAAAACTGAAGGTGAGTTTCTAAAGGGTTCAGGCCTGGCCTCAGGGAAAGTACAGAGGTAAATTCCGTCCCTCAATGTACCAGATTACAGATAGCATGCCTTCAGCCACACCTCGATGCCCCCACCACGGCCCCTCACCTCCCCTATAGGCTCCCTCTTTGCTCGGAGTTGCCATCTCTGTAATGGCAGCAGAGACCTCCCAATCCTCTAAGCATTCCTTCCTTCCATCTAGGCTTTAGTCTGCTTGAGGCCCAGTACTCAGTAAGGAACTTCCGTTTTCCTGTCAGCGGCCTCAACGAGGTTTGCCACCTCCTCCATTTTACTGTCAGAGACCTCGACAAGATTCACTCCTCCTCCATTTTACTATCAGAGGCCCCAATGAGGTTCGCACCTCCTCCATTTTCTATCAGAGGCCCCTACGAGGTTCGCACCTCCTCCATTTTACTATCAGAGGCCCCTGATGATGTTCGCACCTCCTCCATTTTACTATTGGAGGCCCCGAGGATGTTCGCACCTCCTCCATTTTACTGCCAGAGGCCCCAATGAGGTCCGTACCCCCTCCATTTTACTATCACGGGCCCCGATGATGTTCACACCTTCTCCATTTTACTATTGGAGGCCCCCGACAATGTTGGTACCCCCTCCATTTTACTGCCAGAGGCCCCAATGAGGTTTGTACCCCCTCCATTTTACTGCCAGAGGGCCCCAAAGATGTTCGCACCCCCTCCATTTTACTATCAGAGGGCCCCGACGATGTTTGCACCTCCTCCATCTTACTATCGGAGGCCTCGGTAACGCCGATGGGCGATTTGCTGTACAAGTAAAATGGCACCTGGGACCCTGGCCTCCCTCTACGGGACACACTTCCCCCTCCTTATACTCCTTCATTCTCACACTCCTTCCTCCTCACACTCATCCCTTCCTCCTGCCTGAACTAACCCCCCCTTTGGCTGTACCAGGCTTACAGGTCTGCCAACAAGTGGCTGCCCTTCACAACACTGGCGTCCTACGCCCTCGAAGCTTTTTCAGCAAAATGACTGCTGGAGTGAAGGGGAAAGACAGTCTCACTGGACTCCTGGTTGGCTGAATGGTCTGCGCGTGTGCGTTTGCTATTGCGCATGGACACTGGTGCGCATGTGCATTTGATATTGCGCATGTGCACAGGTGCGCATTGGCACAGGCACGCACAGGCGGCACTGTTTGTGCGTGGCACCCAGCCCCAGCAATAGCTAGCTGAAAAGCTTTACTGGTTTTCCCTTCAAAACCCTCCCCGAACTGCTGAGCTGCTAGGAGAGCTAAGACGTCTTGCTTTCCAGTTTATTAAGTTTATAGTAGGGTTGCCCTTGCAGAGGACCAGAGTTCAGTTCCCAGAACAAAGGACATGTTTGTTGTTGTTGTTGTTCTTTTGTTTGTATTTGGTTTTATTCCTGGTCTCATGTATCTGTACAGACAGATACACATACATACACATATATACAAATACAATATTTTATAGTATTTTGAAGTACAAGGAAATGAATCAAATATGAAAAATAAGCACCCCTCTCTTGTGAACCAGCACTTTGCTAGTATTCCCTGAAACACTTATATACTAACACATCCCTGGATCTTCTACACTGCATCTGTTTCACCCATGCCAATCTGTTAGTCCTCATTGAGAAGAAGCCTTCTCAAGAAGCCTATCCTCCAGAAAAAGTCTCCTGTAGTTTTTTCATTAGGATCACTGACTGGTCAGCTCTGTCCTGCCAACTGCTCCCACTTAACTACATGTAGACTTCTTACTAATTATGAAAGCTCAGCCAATAATTGCTTAGACTTGTTTTTAACTTAAATGAACCCACTTCTATTAACCTTTGTTAGTGCTGCTCCGAGATTCATTTACTCCTTTTATGGACTTTCTAAGCTGCTTCTTCCACATCTGCCTGGTGACTCCTGAGACTCTATGCTTCTTCTTCCCCATGAGGACTCCTACTCTGCCTCTCCCACCCAATCTCTTCCTGCCCAGCTATAGGCCAGTCATCTTTCTTATTAACCATAAAAGTAATACATATTTGCACTATACAAAGATTGTTCCACAGCATTTCCTGCCTTTTTGTCTAATTAAAAAGGAAGGTTTTGCCAGACTGTGATGGTGCAGGTCTTTAATCTCAGCACTCAGGAGGCAGAGATAGATGGATCTATGTGAGTGCCAGAACATGCTCCAAAGCTACACAAAGAAACACCATCTTGAAAAAAATGTGACTGAACTATCTTTATAATTTCCTGCTTCATGGAAAAGTCTTTTGTATATTATGGGCCTGTAGGTTGAAGATGGATGCCCCAATGGTAGAAAGAATTCTAACCGTTAATGTGGAAAACATCAAGGTTATAGGATTCTGTTGTTGTTGGTTTTGTTTTTTATTTATTTATTTTTTGAGACAGGGTTTCTCTGTATTTTTGGAACATGTCCTGGAAGTAGCTCTTATAGTCCAGGCTTGCCTCAAACTCATAGAGATCCTCCTGCCTCTGCCTCCTGAGTGCTGGAATTAAAGGCATGTGCTACCACCACCCAGCTAAGGTTCTAGGGGTTTTTTTTGTTTTTATGTTTTAATAATATCTTAGTCTGTGGCCCTCTTGCAGCCAGGGTCTGCAAGACCTTGATATCAGTGGCTCCACTTATGGTAGTGGGAGTTCCCACGAAGCTTTGAAGCCTGTTTGATTCCAGAGTGTTAACACCTGGACCTTGATCTGCCTTTTGTGACTGCTACCTTTTGTGTCCTGTACCTTCTGTTTGAAGTGTGTAAATCTTATCTGAGAGCTTCCTAAAGATTCAAAGTCTTTGCAAAACCTGGTTCCAGGAGGATTCAGCAAACTGTGATGTCCTGTGACTGGGAATTGCTTTGGCAATTGGCATTTGTCTCTTTGGGGAACTTCAGATAAGAGATTTTCTTATTTGTAAATTGACTTGCTAAGGTGAAAATAGTATAACGATAAAAAAAGGTTTTTGCAAAGCAACAGGCAGTTAGTTCATCAAAAGCTGACTCTCCTCTGGTCAGGCCAAATAGGCTAGAAATCATTCTAAAAGTAACTCTGTTTCTTCCACGGACCCACATGAACCAAACACCAGACACATGTTGCCAACAAAGGATCTGGGCCAACACTTGAGGCCATGTTGGTGCTTGAGAGTCATGCTGCTGCACCAGGACCATATAGATTGGGGTGGCCTGTGCTGTCACCCAGGGCCATAGTAATGTCTAGGTTGATGGTCCTACCACAGCCAAGGGTCTTTATTGATGCCCATGGCATCAAAAGTCATGGGGTCTAGATCACCACCTGGGGCCATGTTGTAGTCCCGTGACCACAAGGCTACTGGACCTATGCTTATCTAAGAGGCCTGTACTGCCACCCATGACTATGGTGACATGTAGGCCAAAACTGCTGCTTCTGGCCATGTCTGGATCTGTGGTCCTGCCACAGCATGGTCTATTTGATTCCATTGCCCATGTTATCCCAGGGGCCCCTGTGAACCATGTGATGAACCATGTGTTGAACCATGTGTTGAAGTACAAGTGTTGTGCTGAGCTTGTACAGTGGAATAATCCTCTTGTACAGCGTAAAGATTTGTCAATCAAATTGGTTTAATAAAGCTCTGATTGTCCAGTAGCCAGGCAGGAAGTGTAGGCAGGGGCAACATTCTAAGGATGATGGGAAGGAGAAAGACGAAGCCAGGAGACACCGGCCAGATGTGCAGAGAGCAAAATGGGCATGCTGTACTATGAAAAGGTACCACCATGTGGCAGAGTATAAATAAGGAATATGGGTTCACTTAAAATGTAAGAGCTAATTAATAATAATCCTGAGCTATTGGTTGAGCATTTACAAGTAATATTAAGCCTCTGTGTGGTAATTTGGGAAGCAGCTGCTGGGTATTTGTGTTCTAGCAGCTTTGAGATAGAAAACTTCTATCTACAGCTGGCCTTGCCTCTCACCAGCCTGGCCTGGAGAGCACTGCCCCTTGCTGGCTCTGAGATAATGAACCCTGATGACCCTGCACTGGAGAGCTGTCCCTTCTGCTAATAGGAAACCTGCCCCCACACACACTTGGGAAAGCTGGCCCCACCCTCAACACCACTGTGGGAGAAATGGCTCTGCTCCTCATCTGAGAGAGGTGGTCCAAACACCCAAGCAGACCAACTCAGCTACCACCCAGACACACATCCAGGGCTTTGAGTTGGCATTCTCCAACATCTACCCCATCTATGACCTTCTGAAGTACTTGAAGAGACTGGTCCTGCAGAACCAGAGACAAAGGATCCCCATGACTCAGGGCAACAACAAGATATCCAAGAGGAGGATCGGTAAGGGTCTAATATTGATGATGTACCAGAGTCAGAGCCTTGAACCTGAGCAATAATACATTACACAATGAACATTTGCAAAAATAAAGTTGTTTGGAAAAAGCTATGTTACACACCACAGCTCCCAATGCCACTAAGATGAATGAGGAAGAGATGGAGAGGTGGGAAAGATGGAGGATTGTTGTAGGAAGCCACTTGTTAGTTTCCCGGCCTCCCAAACTCCTGAAATAACCACAAAGAAACTGTATTAATTAAATCATTGCTTGGCCTATTAGCTCTAACTTCTTATTGACTAACTTTTACATTTTAATTTAATCCATTTCCATTATATATATTTTACCAGGAGGCTTGTGGCCTACTGGCAAGATTCCAGTGTGTCTATCTCCAGTGGTGGCTCCATGGCTTCTCCCTGACTCTACCCTCTTTCTCCCAGCATTCAATTTAGTTTTCCCGTCCTAGCTCAGCTCTACCCTTTCACAGACCAAACACAGCTTCTTTATTAAACAATGGTATTCATAGCATACAGAGGGGAATCCCACATCATCTCCCCTTTCTGTTTAAATAAAAAAGGTTTTAACTTTAACATAATAAAATTAATATAACAAAACAGTTATCGAGCAAGAATTACAGTTACAATATTTATATCTATT
>LOJH01038842.1:4258-19477 GCA_001685095.1 Ellobius talpinus | reverse complement strand
GTGGGTCAGCATAAGTGCCTTCACCAAGAATTTGATCTTGGGAAGTCTCAAGGCTTTTGCTTTTCCTTGTTGTTCCAAAATTTTTGCATCTTCTCTGAAATAACATCTAAAAATCAATTGTGGCCCATCATCCAGGACAGCGGAAACTATCTGAAGCCAGTCAAGTAGTGTTGCTTTGATGCTAGAAGCCCAAGTCATCTCCATAACAAATGTAGAATGCAAGCCATAAGTTATAACAGTTTGCTTAATTTCTTTTAGATAATTCATTCCTATAGGTATCCATCTACCTTCTTTGGATCCTTTTGGGTTTTGAGAACTTGATGCTTTGTAAGAGTAGGTTACAGGGTATGAAGTTAAAATACTGTGGCAGTCATCTCTGACAGCTAGGGGAGATGTTGATTCCTGYCCTTGTGCCTTCTTTCCCTGTTTATCAGCTCCAATAATTTCCTCAATTATTTCAAATCTTTTTACTATTGTCTTTTGTAAAGCCTGAATCTCCTGGCCTGTATATATTTTTGGTAATTTCATTGAGCCATTTACCCTCTGGTCCTCATTCTGCACATGTTATTCTAAGGTCTGAAGTTTCTCCTTTAAAGATAACACCTCATCCTTGGACATTACTTGCACAGAGTGCAGATTGCCATCCTGGAGATATACTCTATCTAACTTATCATAACTTTTTAACAAATTCTGACTGTCAAATTCAACAGTATGAATTCTTTCAGATAATTTCTTAGTGCCCTTAGGTATGGATTCAATTTTGTCTGCCAAATTAGTGTTATCCTTTTTAATAGTATTATTTTCTTTCATGTAACTTGATTTTGACAGTATTAATCCTGTCAACTAGCTGTTCATTATTAATCTGTAAAAACTGTATCATTCCTAAAAGTGCCACATTCTTTCTTAATTATAGAATATGAAGGAAAAAACTGAGTCCCAATACCTAATAAACTGAAGTATCACCATAAACATATAAGCCTCACATAATACAATCCATAGTATTAGCAAAAATTTACTAAAAGGTTCAATATTAAGATTGTCTGCCATATTGATTTATTAATTACCTGGTATGTGATCCAGTAAACTGTAATATTTATTGTCCAGCAGATGTCGTGGTTGCAGAGGCATTGTGGCAAAAGGAACAGTCCTGAGCTGCTTTAAATTTCCACCTTGGTACAGGTTAAATACTGAGAAATATGCTTTGCTTGACAAATTTAAAACAATTAAATCAATTCCATACATGGAGCAAGAAACGCAGAACTCATGGGCAGGAGCAGAAACCGGAAGCTGTACAAGTCACCAAGGCAAGGAAACAAGCCAGGGAACATAGCAGCCATGCGTGCACTTGGGAAATTTCCAAGTTGACGCATGCAGTAAGCTCCACTGTGGCGGTGGTTCTAAAAAAAATCACTTAGGTAAAAGCAAGCCAAGCAGGCAGTGTTGGGAGACTTTCTGGGCCATGGACCAGGTAGGCCTTTAGGCCATCCACCCAGTAGGTGTGGAGTCTGAATCCATGTGGGCACCAGATGAAGATGGATGCTTAAAAGTAATCCACACTAGCTCAGAATTGATAATAATAGATGGTTATTTATTTAGGTGTATACTCACAAACCAGAATCCTCTGTTGGAATGGAGAACAGAAACTGAATCCCACAGCTGGGAAAGAGGCCAGATGCATGCTTTACATCAGTCCTTTACATCCACATAAATAGTATAAGATGCCATGCCCCAGTGTGCAATTAACTTAAAGGATTTTGGCTGTATGATTTCCTACAGAAAGACCCTTTGTAAATATTTATTTTATTACTTCTAATTATGAGTATTGTGAGAGGGTGTTCACTGAGGCCATAAGAGGGCATTAAATTCCTTGTACTGGAGTTGCAGGTACATATGAGCAGCCTGAGGTGGGTGCTGAGAAGATAATTTCTTCCCTCTGAGAGAGTAGCAAGCACTCAACAAGTAAGCCACCTCTCAAGCCCAGTACTAGATGCTTTCAAATGACAGAAAACCATATTAGATTTTCTGATCATTCATTGGGTTTTATAATTACATTAGAATGATAGAAAATATTATCACAATAAATCTCTAACAAAATAAAAAACCCATAGTGTGATGAATCACTAGATTGTATTCTACAGACATTTACTAAATGAAGAAATTATCATTTATTTTCTCTCCAATTATCCAGCATAATGTTTTTCCCAAAATAAAGATTCAATAAATATCTAGTGAAATACTGACTAGGGAAGATTTGAGAAGAGATGGGTCCTCCAAGATGTTGGAGTTATCTTGGGAAAGAGTGATTTAAAATTTCAATTTCATATGATATACAAGTAAACTGAGATGCTAACAAGGCAGTTGAGGAGATAATTCTAGGAGTAGAATAAACAAAGACAAGACCTGCCAACAATGGCTTAAGTGACAACTCAGAAAAACTTGATAATGGACCATATCTTTTCTCATATACTCAGTTTAGTACAGACCAAGAGAAGCACAGAAAAAGGTTCTGGCTGTCCTCCTTGATATTTTAAACATCTTACTTTCCAATAATTTATATCATGTATCTATATCATGGATTTATATCATGACCTACAAGCCAATACAAATCTGTTTCTATTTGGAGATTAGTTTCAACAAGTAAAAAGTTATATTTCCTTTTTATTTGTCCTAAAATGTTTACTCTCAAACTTGAAGGGATTTCAAATTCAGTTTTTGATAATTCTTATATCATTTCACACAATGGTTAAAAACTCAGCAGCACATCCCTAATAGTTTTTGGTCATTTGAACTTGAACTACATTTCTTTGGTTCTTTTTCTGGCTTCAGATCTTGAAGTGTAGCAAGCAGAACTGTGATGAATATTTCAATTGCAGTTTTTTTTATCATTGTTAGATTGGCTTTTACTACAACATGACTGGAAGCAGTCAATCTAGTGTTTCTAGAACTCTAAAATCTCCTATGTCTAATAAAAATCCACTTCTTCATCTCCCCCTCTCGCTGCAGTGAAGAACTGTGCACATTCCTTCCTTCCTTCCTTGGCTTTCACTTGAGTTCATGTCTTCTCAACTCCCTGTGCAAATCGTGTTATGATTTGATGCCCCCACTATTTTCTGTCTTAGTTCTATAAAGTGACTTCAACATCATGAACAGAATCAAACTGAGCATAATCAAATCCTCAAGCGGAGGAATCAGATGGCATATTTGCATCAACAACAAGACCCTAACAACCAAATTTCCAATGAAAACCTTCAGACATGGTGTTCCCATGTTCCTGCCAAAGAGAAACTAGTAATGGGTGTAGTTTGTTGTATTAATAGAGTCTGCATTATTCTCAGCCAACATGGAAAACTGATTCAGCAGATTTTCTCTGACTTAGGAGCTGCTCACATTTATCCATACCAGAAAACACTTATTTGAAAAAAATCATAATAACTGTGAAACAACTTCTTAGTGATAGTTCATGTTGATTTTCTTGAAATCCCAAGACAGGTAAATGAATTGTGATGAAACTATTCAATGCTTTATATCAATTTATTTTTTCATTTATATATTCAAACAAAGTTACATTAACTTAATTTTATTAAAATATATAACCACATTTAATATATTTTTTCTCTTACAACCATGTTTATTTCTACATATGAATTATAGAGACCAATGTAATTATTGTTGCCTGATTTTTGTTTTTACAATCTTTTTTAGTTTTTAATATTGATTAACTTTATATGCTACAAATATTATTTTTGTAAAATAAAATAAACATTTAAAGAGACAATTAGTAAAAAGTAACAAAAGAATCAGAACAGCTTTATGCAAAATTATTTAAAAACACAATTTTATATTTCATATATATTCTAGAGAAATATCATGTCTACTATATAACATTTAAAATATTTTGAAACAAAGAATTAATATGCCAACTTATCACTATTTGTGCAACCTTCACCTCTTGTTTCAATTGCAAATAATTGACTTCATAGAAACAAATACTGTGACAGACCTTAGTTAATACATAGACCTATACTATAAAAGATATATAAATTTAGACCATATGATACGTTTTGACAAGTAACAGGTCATTGTAAGGATGAATTCACTCAAAAGCTACTTTTCATGAGAGAGAGAGAAAGAGAGAACGAGACAGACAGAGAAGAAATACAACCTACAACTAATATGCTATGTACTCTTCATTGTCATAAGTTCAAATAGTTTAAGACGGAACTTGGCATACATGTTTTCATCAGCCATGGAAAATGTGCTCTGCATCATTTCTTTTCACTTCTTACTTTCTGCAAGATCTCTGGTTAGCAATCCATGCAGCCCATAATTATCTCCTGGACTTTAAAGCATGAATTTTTCACTTTCAATAGAAATGTATTTTATAGTACCACTTATGAGTTTATCATCCAAAATTATGTAATAAAAATTGTGTGCAGAGATCAATGGTGTAGAGGAATAACTTGAATTGAGAAAAACGAACACATTCTTGCATTGCTTGCAACCCTAAGTTTTATTTTCTTATTCATTTTGTTCCCATGATTCAGGTCAACTATCTGAATTATATATTTGATTGGAAGCCTCTTGTAAATAGGTTTCCATTATATTATGTGAGGCCAGCCTGGTCTACAAGAGATAGTTCCAGGACAGGCTACAAAGCTACAAAGAAACCCTGCCTCGAAAAAACCAAACACACACACTCTCTCACACGTTTGTGTGTGTGTGTGTGTGTGTGTGTGTGTGTTTGTGTGTTATGCCCTCAATATCTTGGCTACTTCCTGGCATTGTTAAAAACACTTGGTGAGAAGGAGAACACTATCACAATGTTTCAGCCAATTTTGCAGCAAGTTTTATTAAATACTGGCAAGGACAATGAACACTGGTCTAATTCATTCCCAGGATTTTCAGAGTACAGTACTGAATTACATTAGTTAGAAACTAATAAAGACAAATTACAAAGGCTATGTGTGTCCCACCTTTATCCAGTGATGTGCAAGCATACATCCGGATCTAACTCTTGCCTACATACTTCCGACCTATGTGTGATCAAGTATGGGTTCATCTGTGAAGTTGAAGTAACCAAGATTGTTTACTGAAGGAAAATAAAGAAAACTGAGCTTTTGGGCCTGTTATCTTACATGACCAAAAGAACCCAGCATTTCAGGAAGTTACCTATCCTTCGGCAAGTTGGGCTTGCATGATAGAGGTTTATATTTGCACAAAAAACATACAAATAATTTTGAAATAAATCTGTAAAATATCACTTTAGAATTCACATGATACTAATTTTAACCACTGTATTTGGGCAAACACCTATTTTCATAAGTATAAAAGGGATAGCATGGTAGATTAAAAGTAAAGTATTAAGAGTTAAAAGAGGTCTGTAATTCAACCATAAATCTATTGGATTAACTCTAATTGATGTTGGTAAAGTTGCTTATTGCTTTGTATTTTTCCTATCTGTATAGTGGGTATAGCTAATAGTAATTTATCAGGATATCACTAAAATTAAAACACTATGTTTTGATCGTTTATCATAAACATGTGCTGGCCTCTAAAACACTTACATAGGCTTATAAGCATTCTAAAATGTGGAGGTTATATATACAAATGTATAATATATATATATATATACATTTGCACTAAATTGTATCCTCTTAAGATTAATAGTAGTAATGATAGTACTCAAAATATCACCATATTTAAAAAGGAAGACTTTCAATAAATGATTAGTGGAGTTTTAGTGAGGATCTACTCTAGTTTGACTGCTGTCCTTATAAGAATACAAAATTAAAACACATAGATACCAAGCATGTTCATAGGAATGTCTGAAGACACGACCAAAGTGTAACCACGTGCAAGTGAGAAGAAGAACCCCCTGAAACAAAGAAATTTACTGAAATTTTCATATACCATAATGGTTGAAAATAAGTTGTAGCTTAAGCTTTCTAGCCTGTGCTAACCTGTTCTTAGAGCTATAACAATGTAATTATATCTGTCTGTCTCTGTCTGTCTGTCTATCTACCTATCTATCTATTTATCAGGTCTATCACAATTTACTTATGACTTTTGAAAGAAGTCATGGCAGAGGTATCTTTTATACTCTTCTCTTTGGGATATTAACTCTCAACATGCATGTGTCATAAATGTAGTGAACCTAAAATACTTGAGTTTATCTTTTGCCAGTGAATTTCCATAATGTCTCTTTAAGCTAGTGAAAGTATATTCTGTGAAAACTTATTCATATATAGATAGAGATAGATAGATAGATAGATAGATAGATAGATAGATATGTATAGAAAAATAAATAAAGCCCTCTTACCTATGTTTGAACTAGGTAAGATATCCCAGCACATGGATATATATTCTATTTCATGACATCTTCAGAAAATTCTAAAAGTTTCTTCTATCAGTCTCTAGAATCTGAGATCAGTCTATTTCCTTGACCATATATTCATCATTTTCTCTATCAACATTTTTCATTTTCAAAATAACCTTAAGCATATTTGTTTAAGTTATAAAAATACCTAAATAAAAAATAGAACATGTTATTTCTGTTTTTATGATGCTAAATTTTCTCTTTTGTACACCTGCCAAATCATGTTTCTGAAAACCGGAGCTCACATAAAGGCTGTTCTATAACTTATACTTTTAACTGACTTTGTATCATCCATTTGGCCACAGGTCTGACAAAGGTGATTACTTAAGTTCTCCAATAGTCAGCCAGTTTCTGCCTGATGATATTAGGTTCATTTCTATCAGTGGCATTAAAATGAAAGAATGGCGTTTTTTTTGGCTTTGGCTTTGAAACACATATAATCCTATTTATTTGGGAGTGACAGCTAGAACTCCCACTGTCTGACACTAGAAAACCAAAAAGATACTGTTGGATAGCTTACTTTCCAAAACTGTTAAAAGACCAGAAATATTAATAATGTTAAATTAAAATTAACCTGTTTTGATGTTGCATAGTCACTTCTTTAAAAACAAAGTCTAAAGTTCATATTTATACAGTGTTTGCTAAGGAAAATTTTGGTGAATTAGTTATTTTGTAAGATTAGTGTGGTTCAGTAGAATGCTTTCTTTGGGAATGTCAATTTTCTTGATATAAGATGTTTAAGTCTACAATGTATTTGAGAAAGTCTAATAATAAATAGAAGCACTACATTTTAACTACAAATAATGACCTCATATTAAAGTATAGAATATGTAGTTTTACACAATTATTCTCAGGAAAAAAGGGTGCCTTCCATGATCTGAAAAATTCTCTATACCTATGCTCCCCAAAAATATTTTATTTAAATTATTAATCACTATTACATAGAAAGGACTATTTTGTCAGTTCAAGAAATAATCTATTTTTCCCTCATCTGCAACATCATCAATAAACTCTAAAACCAAAATATGCCCATGAATAAAAAATAGCTTCCTGATTCAACAAATTACGTAAATTCTTAACACCATTTCCATTACCTCAATACATGTATTCTCATTTAGTCATTCAGATTATCATATTGAAAGCTTTAAGAAGACCTGTGTAAGTCATTATTTTTAAATGTACAGGACTCTAGGGTATGTTTTACAGGTAACCTCAAGTAATATCTTGTGAACTAAATGTTCTTTGAAACTCATTTTAGAAATTGGCCATTTGACAAAAAATGTAGTATTGCTTATTTTTTTAATTCTGGACTTAAATTAAAAGTAATATTCATTTAGATCATTTTATGTAGATATTAAAGACTTTATTGTTTTATGTTATTCTAAAAGGGTCTTTAATACAACCTTTCTTCTTGGGTCTCTGTTTAAAATTTTATGATGGAACCAGATTCTTCAACATTATCTTCTTTCTTAGGGCTGTCACTTAATATGAAGACAGCTTATATTGTAATGAATAGTAAGTGAAACAGTTTAATAAACAGGCATTTGAATATGAGGTAAGTAAAATATAACTCTCTAACAGTCCTTGGGATTAATAATCTTGGTGGAAAGCTGTTTCTAAAATTCTCTTTGTCTCATTTTGAAAATTTGTATTTAAAAATAGGCATAACCAAAGTCAATTCCATCTTAAAAGTCACTGGCTATGACATTCTTCTTAATGAAAATTCTCAAATTTCCTGTTATAGAACATCTATAATATAATGTTAGAATAATCATATTCATGCTCATTTGTCTCTCTGTATTCTAAAGAAGAGGATTTTTTCCCTTAAGTTTTCCTTCTACAGACCTTAGATAAGCAAGGGATATGCTTAGTATATGTCAAGTCAAATGATCCCTTTAGTTTTTATAGTATTAAATGTCTGGCAAATGAGATCTGAAAGGAACACCTACCCTTTGATCTTAATTTGATTTTGTTTATACAAATGTAAAGAAGAGTTAAAGCACTTGAAATATTTTATTTCTCATGTAATGATTTAAGTTTTATTTCTCTAAATGGCACTAGTAAATGTGTGTAAAACTAGATTTTATAATCTACTTTAAGCTTCTTATTTACCAGACAGATTTTCAAAGCTCTCACTTTCTTTTTTGTCGGAAGATCAGATAGATATTGCATATAAGAACAAAGTTGCAGTCAAGTTTAGCTGTTTGAATGACTTCAAGATATAGATCAGACAGGGCTAGAGAGATAGCTCAGAGAGTAAGAGCTCCTTTTGTAGAGGATCTGAATTTAGTTCCTAACACCCATACCAGGTACTAAAAACTGCCTGTAATTTAACCTCTATGGAATCCCTCAGCCTTTTCCAACTTCTGTGGACAACTGTACTCTTATGCACATACACATGTATATACACAAATATGTGTACATAATTTAAATAAAATAAATATTTGGAAAAAATTAATTGGAAATAGCTGAGACTATATCTAAAGCCTTAACCTAGCACATATGAGACCTTCAATTCAATCACCAGTGCTATAAAAATTAGATAGATCAACTATAATAAATCCATATGCTAAGATATATTATAGACTATAGCTATCATTATGCTAATGTTGAATATTCCCATAATTATTATAAACCATTAGTTTTAAAAAGAAAATTAAGAGGAGCATGGTGACAAACACCTATACTATTAACCACTTGCAAGGTTCAGATAAGAAAATCCTGAGTTCCAGGAGAGCATGGGCTAAATAGTGAGACACTGTTCCCACATAACTCAATAATAATGGTGATGATAGTAGTAATAGTAATAAAAATACGAAAATATCAAAATATTTTTAAAAAAATATATTTTATCACTACAAAGATTAAAAGCTTTGTGCTGACTTTCTGCCAACTTTGTACCCATGCAATAGTTGTATTTTATCTTCTAAAGTTTTGGGTAATGATTCCTGAATATGAAAATAAATACACTCATTATTTGAAAGCAATTCAGAGAAAATGAAATTCTCTGGGATAAGTTGTATAACTGAACTTCTGTGATAATTATTTCAAAACAATAGAAAAGGATATTGCTATGCAGAAAAGGTAGCAGTAGAAGCCCAATGAGAAATAGACTATAAATGCTGAGAATATTAGTGTTTGCCTTGATTCTTCAAGGAGTTCCCTAAATATTATTACCAAGTTCTTATTATCAAAAAAATTGTATTGTGGATGAAGCTTTTTTTAAATGGGTATTTATCACCCTGGAAAACTTGTATTGGGACTTTTGCTAGAAAAGAGAATTGATATTTACTTGTAGGATTTTATTCATAAATTTATAGTGAAATAGTAAGGGTCTCTTTTATTTGAAATGTTTTACCAAAAATAAAGCAGACAAAAAATATTTTCTCTAACAATAGAAAATGTGTTTTTATTTGTGTGTTTTCTAGGTAAAATAATGCTTTTGAGGGAATTTTTAATATATTTGGTGAAAACTTTACTACTTTCAGTATAAATTAAGCTTTAAAGTTCTTTATCTTTTCATTGTCATGACAACATCTGAAGAATAAAAACAAACTTGAAATGTTTTTTCATCTTATTGAAAGTATTTAAAATATTCAGATGGCCATTTAAAAAACATTACACACAAAATCATTCATTATAAAACAGTTTCTTCTGAGAAGCTTAAAATGTCTAGGTAATTCTACCACCTTAAAAAGAAAGACAAGTTCCAAGCTGTAATTTCCAGTGTCATATATTTCTCTATACAAAAACTCTCATGACTGTGTAAATAGATACAATTCTCTTCAGTATAACAAGATGTATAAATTTCTCAATATAGCAAGGTATAATTTTATGACTTCCTCGAACATAATAAACTTCTTTGTCTAAAAAGCATTGCTAATTTACTATTTAAAATCCTCTTCAATCAAAGTAAAATACACATATTCCAGATTTAAAATGCAAATCATTGTCTCAATTTAAATACATATATAATAACAAGTTTTCTTTAAAACTTTTGAAGTTCTGTTGACATTCTTCTTCACTTAGCTAAATAATGCCAGTTGTAAGTTTACTACCCCATCAGTGTAAACTCATATAAGTGGGTTAAGCACAATTAAGAGTCAAATATAAGTGAAGCACAACAATTACTGAGATGTAGATGGTAGAAAAGAAAACATAAAAAAATTGCATGTGTGCATGTTAACCAGTGTTCTGTTACTGGCATGAATTTCTGAGATTTGGTCAGTAGTGTTAAGTACATTTTCATTTCATTTAAACATCACTACCATCATACATCTAAAACTTTACACTTTGAAGAACTGAAACTACATAACCATTAAACAATGGTTTACACTATCCTTATGGCAAGAGTCATTCATCATTCTGTTTTGATTAATTTCAGTCTTCTGATGAGTAAGTACAATGCCAATCTGGGCTACAAAGCATGACCCTGTTGCAAAATGAAAACAAACAAACAAAATACCATCAAAATGGAATAATACCAAACTAAACTCAAGACAGAGAAGAGGAATTGTTCAAGACAGATAAGCTTTGCAAAGTATATATTTGACAAGGGATTGAATTACAAAATATATAAGGGACCTGCAAAACACAAAAGCTTTGAAAGGTCCCAATATAAAACAGGATAATTGACTAAAGTTACTAATTCTCAATGAAAGACATATATGCCCAATAGTAAATGAAAAATTAAGCTGATAGACTTCAATAATTATCAGTGAAATGTAAATAAAACCTCTAATGAGGTATCACTTTACCCTATTAAGAATGAGATCTTCAAATTTCTAAAAAAAAAGTTTTGGAAAAGAATGTAAACTAAATGAAATCCTAGAGCACTGATGGTTAAGGTAATTAAGTGTACCTATTGTAGAACTAAGTATGGTAAATCTTCAACATGTTAAAGGTAGAAGTGCCATATGTTCAAGAAATTCTATTTCTATGTACATATTTTAAAAAAAATAAGTTCAGTATGTAAAGATGTGTTCATACTATTCATTGCATCACTTTTATTACAATACCCAGGAACTGAAAATAACCTAAGTATCTATCAAGTAATCAATAAATAAAGAAAACATGAGATGTGTATACAGTGGAGCACATCAACCCAAAAAATAGTGAAAGCCTATTATTTGTAGTGAAATATTTTAGGCTAAAAGTTCTGGCATATTAATTCATCTTTGAAGTCTTCTTTATCTTTGCAGAGCAAGTTTTTGTAAATAAACTTTTCTTGGTCGTATAAGATACACTGTGGATACCATAAAAAGAATTATTCATTTCTACTACAGTATTTCTGATTTCCAGTATTCTATGAACGTCCTCCCTTAGAATTTCTACCTTTATTTAAATAAATGACCTGGTCATAAATGTTGTGTACTTTTTCCATTAGCACCATTATAGTAATCATTTTTTTAGACTTTCATATATTTAACATGTGGTGGAGGAATTTGGTATCATTGCATATTCTCAGAGGTTAGATGACTACTTGCAAGAGTTGGTTCTCTCCTTCTAACATCCAGGTTTTGAGAATGGAATACTGATCATCAGGCTTAAGGACAATAGTTTTTTATATACTGAGCAATCTTATCTGTCCAACCATTTTAAGTTTCTTCTCTGACACTTCAAACACCCATGTCTCTGTTTCTGGTTTTGTTTTCTCTTTAGTTTTGTGCACCTTGAACTGATTTTGAAAGTTAGGCATTTTAGATTGTACTTTCACTGGGAAGATTTAAGCTAATATAGCCAGGAGGTATGCTGTGTTGGAGGTTTTCTGTAGCTGTGTTTGTTGTAGATTCAGTTTCATGTAGTGCCCTTCTTCGTTTCTCTGGCTTCAGTCTTTTACAAAAAATCTTCAGAGGAGTCTCCATCTTCTCTTCCTTTAAGCTGATATCCACTCAAATTTGCCATTGAACTCTAGGAGAGGAAAACACTCTATATTTTAAATTAAATATTAGTTGGGTTTTTCTCTTTTGTTTGTTTGTTTGCAAATTGTGTCCCTGGGCTTTCACATGCACATATGTTTCTTAGACATTTTATTTTCACTCATAGATGGCACAATAAATATAGGTGGATGATGTGGGATGTCTTTCTATATGTTGTGAATGTATGTTGCTCTCATTGGTTGATAAATAAAGCTGCTTTGGCCTATGGCAAGGCAGGATTGAGCCATGTGGAAAATCCAAGCTGAGATTCATAGAAAGAAAGGCAGAGTCTGGGAGATGCCAGCCAGCCACAGAGGAAGCAAGACATCTAAAAAAAATTAGGTAATGCTATGGCCACATGGCAATATTTAGGTTAATACAAATGGGTTAATTTAAATGTAAGAGCTAGCTAGTAATAAGCTTTAGCCATCGACCAAACATTTATAATTAATATTAAGCCTCTAAGTGGTTATGTTAAAAGTGGTCATGGGACTGGGCAGGACTAAAAGCCTTGGACTGAAAATGGCACCCACGTTTGGTGCCAGATGAAGCACCATCCTAATTGGTCTTAATAATAAGAATCCGGAGTCAGATATTAATGGCTAAAAGCTGAAATAGAGAAGCAGAGCAGCCAACCAATAGAGTTCTTACCTCCAATAAATCTCAGACCAAAAGGAGCTAAGATTTTCTCTCTGAGCTGCCTCATAACTTCCTGTCTGTCTACAGACGTCTAAACCTCTATAGTTAACTACTGACAAGTTCCACCCTCTGATCTCCAGACAAGCTTTATTTGTCAGAACACAAAATATAACACAACAAGGTGGGGCTAGAATTCAGAATATGCCCTTTGTGGTTGCATGATGGTCTGAAAATTTCTTACCATCCTTCCCTGTAATATACCTTTGTCCTGGAGAACATTCACACTGGGGTGGATTTCACTGTATTTGTTCATATTTACTCTTCTTTGCACCTGGATTAGCAGAACAAACAGATCTATCTTGGTTCATCACTGTGAAAAAGGGGAGGCTGGGCTACTGAAGAGGACATTCAGAAAACTGTAGAATACCTAGGAATTTCTGGCTCTTCTGCTAGTCTGTAGATATCCTCTAGTAAGCCAGCAAAATTACATTTAAAGCATTCTTTTGAGTTTATGACCACAGGAACCTCAGGAATCTGGCTCTGAATTTGTTAGTCTAATCATAAGTTATAGTGGGCATTTCTTCATGACTTCACTTCTCTCATGGATCAAAGAATAGTGACTGATTTTCAGTTTGCATTTTCTTGTCAGGACTTACAAGCTGTGTCGATGTTGGAGGATTTTATCTTTTATTGAAAATATATTATTATACATATTAATTATGATATCTCTTCCCTCTAGTCCACACAATTCCTCCCCACCTCTCCTCCGATACAGAGGCACACTCTTTCTGTCTCTCATTTGAAAACAGATATAAAGGATAAGAATAAAATAAAATTAAAAAAATAGCATGGAACAAAAGCAGGTTATTTTGGTCGAAGCAGACACCAGCTCCATTTCTCCATATTCAATGAGTTTTGTAGGTGTTATTTTCAGCAATAAGGCTTTGCCATCATTCTGTGGGGAGAGCAACCTATAGCTATAGCAACAGATTGGGTTATTTAGGGCTTCTCAGGGGACCACTTTGGCCAACAAGTCTATTGAATGTAAGCCATTCTGGGACCTGAAGCTTTATTTAGTGATGAGAGTTGTTCAGTTCGTGTTTTCTTCCCTCTGCATACACACACACTATTTGGTAATTTCATTTATATTGCCTTCATAGATGTGTATAATTAGGAAACTTCTTTATGAGGTTTCCATAAAAGCCCCAAATTATTCTTCATTTTAGAAGTCCCTTCCCATATTTTCTTTCTATCACCCTCTTCAATCCCATCTTCTGCTTTATGATGTTGGAACATTTTTTTTTGTTTTGTTTTGTTTTGGTTTTGGTCTTTCAAAACATGGTCTTTTGTGTAGCTTTGGAACCTGTCCTGGAACTCACTTCGTAGACCAGACTGGACTTGAACTCAAAGAGATCTGTCTGCCTCTGCCTCCTGAGTGTTGGTATTAAAGGCGTGTGCCACCACTGCCAGACAATGTTGGAACTCTTAAATTGTCTTTTAAAGTACTAACCAGTAGGTTAAATACAAGAAAACTGGCAAAAAGGATCAAATAAAAATCACAAAGTATTAATTTGGCAACAATTCAGTGTGAGAGGAACAATATCTACTAGACAATTGACCTCTTATGTTGCTAAACCCAAATCTAGTGTGGTTGAAGAGCACCAGCTACTCTTCCAGAGGACCCCAGTTCAGTTACCAGCACACACATGAAGGCTCACAGCTATCTATAACTTTGGTACCAGAGAATCTGATATTTTCTCTGACCCTTCTTAGGCACCAGGGACACTCAAGATGTATGAACTTGCATGCAGATAAAACATCTATATACATAAAATAAAAAGTATTTAAAAACAAAACTAAAATATCAACCAAACCTATAAACTTCAGGACAAGGTGTTCCATATTATAATATTTATTAGTAATACACTCACCAATGAAGGTTTCAGTTTGAAAGTAAATAATACCTTATCATTATTCTTCATTTGATGCCAAGTCTAATGCCTCTAATGTAAAAGAAGCCAAATCTGTTTTCAGCCAGAAAAAAAAAAGTTTACCAGCCTTCAAGTCCCTCTTTAAAGAGATTATGTTATCCTGGCTGCTGCCTAGATCCTTCATCGATCCTTATAAGAGAATAAGCTGACAAATGGGATCTCAGGGGGCATAGGTTGTTTTTTTCTCCCAGTCCTCTTAGAATTCTAAGCTTTATCACTACATCTGTATAAGTCTCCTACGATTTTTACCTTCAGACGTCACTAGCTTTGTCCCTCTCATACAGTACTGATGCAT
>LOJH01038837.1:0-13370 GCA_001685095.1 Ellobius talpinus | reverse complement strand
TATATATATATATATATATATATATATATATAGCTGCTGCTTTACAGGAAAGAAAATTAAAGATGTTCTCTACCAACAAAGAAATCAAGGCCCAGAGAGAAGGAGGGCTGCAGGGTCTCTTGGAAGATGCTTCAGGTATAGTCTTATGGAACATCAGATCAAGCAGTGTCCTGATAGGAGAGTAAGCCCAAGGACAAGGAAGGAACCGGGATTATGCCAGAGATGTAAGAAACACATTGGACTAATGAATACAGATCAAAGAGAGATACCCCAGGGAATCCCCTGTTTAATGAGCAGAGGGGCCCACCTCAGGCCCTGGGACAAATCTATGGGGTGATCCAGTAGTCTGTTCTTCCACAAGGAAATCCATTCAGGACCTTTGCAGAACAACCCTAAGCTCTTCCATCTACACAGTTTTAGCTCCTGAAATGAGGATGCAGACTCTCCCCACTAGTTTGTGGACCTTTACCAGAAGGCACTGTAGGATTATTATTGGGGAGAAGTAGCACCACTATGCAAGGCATCCTTGTTGATCCTGGAGTCACTGATGTTGATTGTGAAGGAGAAATTAAGGTTATGACTCACTCTCTTAATGGAATTTCTGTGGTAAAGACAGGCCAGAGGCTTGCAAAATTAATTTTACTTCCTTAAAGTGCAAACTAGAAATAAAGTTAAGGGAGGTGAGAGAGGAGAAGCTAGATTTGGTTCATCTGATGCCCATTGGCAACAAACCATGGGTCCACAGTGACCAGAACTCACTTTGTTTATAAATGGAAAAGCTTTTCTGATCTTCTGGATACTGGTGCAGATATTTCTGTATAACTGCAGTCAATGGCCTTGAAAGTGGACCAAAACAGAGACTATTTCACACAGTTACACGGGATTGGTCAAACTCAAAATCCTGAACACAGCAGCAATGAACTTTACTGGATAAATGGAGAGGGTCATGAAGGAACTTTTAAGCCACACACTGTTCCTCATTACCTGTAAATTTGTGTATCAAGACATTATGAACTGAATTATCATATATTTATAATCCTCCAATAAGCTATTGCTAATAAAATGTTCCAGCAAGGGTTGTTGCCCATTCAAGGGCTGGGTAAGGAGAATGAGGGAAGGATTGATCCTATCATACCTAGAAAAAGGCCTCCCAGGGCAGGATTAGGGAATTTTTAGGAGAGGTCACTGAAAAGCCTGCACTGCACGCAGACCCAATTATCTGGAAAAATGATGAGCCTGTATGGGCCTCTAACAGAAAAAAAAAAATAAGCTGCCCAGCAGTTAGTGCAGGAATAGCTGGATAATGGTCACATTATACCCTCCAGTTCCCCATGTAATTCTCCTATTTATGTTCATTTGTTTGTTTGTTTGCTTTCTTGCTTGCTTTTGTTTTTCTGAGACAGAATTTCTCTGTGTAGATTTGAGGCCTATCCTGAACCTAGCTCTTTTAGACCAGACTGGCCTCAAATTCAGAGATTCACCTGCCTCTGCCTCCAGAGTGCTAGGATTAAAGGTGTGTGCTACCACTACCTGGTGGAATTCTTCT
Source organism: Ellobius talpinus (assembly GCA_001685095.1). Classification (NCBI taxonomy): domain Eukaryota; kingdom Metazoa; phylum Chordata; class Mammalia; order Rodentia; family Cricetidae; genus Ellobius; species Ellobius talpinus. Next base: position 11,824 of record LOJH01038837.1, on the reverse strand, counting down.
ATTTTGTGATTTAAAAAAAATCAGGAAAATGGAGATTGATACAAGATTTAAGAGAGATTAATGAGACCATGAAGCCAAAGGGAGCTTTATAGCCTAGGTTGCCTTCTCCTACAGCTATACCAAAATTTACCTTTAAGACTATTTTAGATTTAAAAGATTGTTTTTATGCCATCTATTTGGCACCACAAGATTGTAAAAATTTGCATTTAGTATTCCATCAATTAAATTCAAAGAACCAATGAGAAGACATCATTGAAGCATCTTGCCTCAGGGTATGGCAAGCAGTGCTTTGTTAAGCCAGAAATTTGTGGCTCAGGCTATACTAATATTAGAGATCAATTTCCACAAGTTTATATTTTCCATTATATGGATGATATCTTTCTTACCCATAAACTTCAGACATATGCTTCAGACATATGAACAACTCTAGCAGAGACTTACCCATGCAGGGTTATTTATTGCCCCAGAGAAAGTGCAAAGGCACACAACCTTTCCAATATTTAGGTCATATTTTATATCCTAAAGAGATTAAACCTCAGAAATTGGAAATAAGGAAGGATAGCTTACAGGCTCTGATTTTCAGAGATTTTTAGGAAATATTTAGTGGCTGAGACCTTATTTAAAATTCTCCATGGGAGACCTCGAGCCACTAAATGACATTCCTGAGGGGAGCAGTGACCCAAATTCCATCAGACACCTTATAGACACTGCTAGACATGTACTGGAGCAGGTGGAATATGCAGTACAGACACAGAAGGTAAAATATTAATTATGATCAACTATGGGAAGCATATATATATATAAACTAAAAAAATTACTCCCACAAAAGTATTACAGCAAATCAGTCCTTTTATGGATAAACCTTCCCTTTTTACCAGTTAGTGTATTAAACCCTCATTTTGAAGCAATAGCTTGTATAGTACAGAAAAGCCAGATGGAATCTAGACAATATTTTGGTAGGGAACCTAACGTGATCAATGGTCATTATACTAAGTAACAGATTGATTGGTTATTTCAAAATAATGATTCTTGGGCAAATGATTTGCTCAATTTTTAGACCAAATTGATAATCTTTTTCCAGTTGATCAATTGCCACAATTCCCATAACTACATTTCTTTATTTTCCCAAAAATTGTAATGAAAAATCCCTTAAAGGATGCTATGTTAGTTTTTACAGATGGTTTTTCCAACAGAAGAACAGTATATGTTGTTGATGGTAAAGGATATGTAATGCAAACAAATCTGTCCTCAACTCAAATAGTTAAGCTGGGAGCTGTTGCTGTAGTATTTCAGTTTTTTGCAAATAAGGGATTTAATTTACATACTGACAGTCAGTACATCTTTAAAGCTCTTCAGGTTATATAAACAGTTCCATGCATCAGTACTAGTATTAATCAGGTTAAGCTGCTGTTCCAGCAAATTCAAGGTATCATATGTCAAAGAAAATAGCCATGGTTTGTGGGTCACATTAGGATACATTCAAATCTTCCTGGTTCATTGCTGAAGGTAATGCTTTAGCTGATAAACTTACTCAGTTGATCACTTTATCTCAGGTTGAGCAGGCTCAGTGATGACGTGCTTTACATCATCAAAATAATAAAAGTTTAAGAAAACAATTTGGATTAACAAGAGAAATTGCTCACCAGATTGTTAAGCAATGTGACATATGCCCACAGTATTTATCTGTACCTCATCTGGAAGTAAATCCTCAAGGCTTGCTTCCTAATCATTTGTGGCAAATGAATGTTACTCATATTGCAGAATTTTTAAATTTAAGATATGTGCGTGTGACAATCAACACATATTCAGAATTCTTAATGGTTTCTTCATAGACTGGAAAAGACACTAAGTAAGTAGCAATTCATACTTAAAGTATTTTTCATATATGGGAATCCCTAAAATTGTAAATATTGATAATGTGTATGGAAATGTTAGTTAAGCATTTCAGCAATTTTGTTCCCAATGGAGTATTGAGCATAAAACAGGCATTCCTTATAATCCTCAAGGACAAGTAATTGTGGAGAATGCCCATGGCTCCCTGAAAACACAACTTCCAAAGATAAAAACAGGGGAATGATACTATCAGTTTCCACATAATGCCTTAAATCATGCCCTTTTTACACTAAATTTCTGGTAGAAACCCATAAGCAATCTTCCACAGATAGATTTTGACATGATGGAACCAGAGTGAACATCACTAAAGCAAATTGGAAAGACCCCTTGCACGGGGTTATGGAAAGGATTCGACCCTGTTTTGATATGGGTTGAGGTTATGTTTGTATTTTTTTCACAGGAGGAGAATGAGGCATGATGGCTTCTAGAATGGTTGATCCAGTGTGTGAAGCAGAAGGATGCCAGCTCTGATGTCAGCATAGCTGCTGGTGCCCCCACAGAAGAGTCAGAGTGAGGTTCCTGACCCTCTAATGTCATGCAGTCTGAGAATGGAAGGAAGATCACAGTGATGGTTGGGATTCTCAGCTTCTTGGCAGACCTATTGCACAACATTGAGACCTTAGTGAGTCCTTTTTACTTCGGAGCTGGATGGAAAGTTGACTCAGAGGTACATAGTACCTAGCTGAGCACCCTCCCTTAACCTTTTATTTATAGACACTAGTAGTCAATAATGGGTAAGATCTTTTCCCTCCAGCCAATCTAAGACAGGGTATACATGATAGAATGTATGTACCAGTGATGGGTAAGTCTGGAAAGTGGAAGAAGTCCACCTAAGCCAGGCACAGTTGTCTGTCTCATAGCAGAGGCACAGACTTTATTAAATAAATTAAAAAGGGAGGACTATGTAATCATCTTGTTCCTTGTATTATGATAAAATGTCTTTTGCTTTCTTCCCCTTTTTCAGATTGGGGTATTTAAAGATCATAAGACATAAACATGGATGTATTCAATATTCACTAGATTGCCCTCTGGTACTATCCTATGTCTCTGTGTTTCTGTATTTCTTTCTCATTTCTGTTCCTCTTGCCTAGTATTCCTAATCTTTGTGACCTTATCCTGAAACATACAAATCAATTGAGGATGGATCCTGACACCAGGAAACTTGAAGGCAGAAATATTTGTCTCAGTTGTCCCCTAGGAAGTTTATTAAGTAGTTCAGTTTTTATTAATACTTTAAAGCTTCAAGATCCACAAAAGGCTGAAGCTCTGTAGTATACTTGAGTCTAATGTATTCTAAACATGGGTTGTATAAACACTAGAACATTCATTTTCAGATAGGTTTTGGGTAAACACTCTATACTGATCTTTAGATTCTCCACCTAGTAGGCAGAGGTAACAAAGAAAGGAGCTCACAAAGCCCATGTATATTTTTAAGACAATTCTCTTTTCACAACAGTGTTCCATGGATAGAAAACCCACAGGCTTTTCTGCACAGTACATATGTGCTTAGGAGTCCCTGAGGAATCATCAGTAACTTGTCAAGTATTTTATTATTGAACTGTGTTTTCACACAGATTTCTTTGATCTTTGTAGCAATATAAAAAAGGTATATTACATTATAAAAACTGAGCATCCAAAATAATGAATGATTTGGCCAGAATTAGACAAGAAGAAAAATTGACCTTAACATTTGAAATTTGGTCCTTAAGGGCTAGGTTCCTTCCAAGCATGTGCAAAGACTTCATAAAGGGCCACCCAGTTCATTAGATGTCAGTTATCATGCATGTATTGAATGCCACCCTGGTCTGAATACTCACGTTCCATGGCTTATTGCTACTCCTCCTCCTCTACTGCCACAGAAGAAACCTTTTGGTTGTTCCTAAAATGCATGTTTATTTCATGACTACAAGGGCAAAAGTAAGTAATGTCTGAAATTCTCTCCATATTTTTTTAAAAAAACAATGGCAAGCCACAAAAATATACAATTTCTTATTACTGCTACAAATAAATTTATTATAATTGATAAAATAATAATTTGAGAGTTTATTCTAGAAAATTGATCACAGTCTAATGATCTAGATTATTACATTTCTAAAGAAAATAAATGACTAGAAAAGTTACTCACTTGATTTTATTGTGAAAGTCCTAAAGCTAGCTAAATGTAGTTAGTCTCACAAATAAAGTCAGCATTAGCAGATCTAAACAAACCTGCATTCCAGACCCTGTCATCCCTTTTTTGCCTTTAAACAAGTTTAAAATTTTTGAAAGTTAAAGATAAGGCAAGAAATGCCCTGGGCAATAGAAACCCAAGGCCTCCCAGTGAGTCTGAGAATTTTAGAGTCTCTTTCTTAAGTTCTAGCAACTCAGAGCAGTTCCATCTCATACCCTGACCAGAAATATGGAAGTGCCTTTATGGTCATTTAGGGCAGGTTGTTGCTGTTTGGCTAGCAAGGAAACTGCACCCTCACCTCCTTTTCAGAAAATCTATCTCTGCCACATCCCTGCTGCTCCTCTCATTCAAGGAAACAGTCTATGCTCCTATGAGTAAACACTGGGCTGATAGAAGACTTTCAGGACACAATGAGAAAAAGCCATCATTTTTACAATAAAGGAGAAAAACAAAATGTCTGTCAGAATTTATCCCAAAGCTAATACTCTACCCTTTAAAGCAGCTGTGAAATACCAGCTCTTTCTTCCACTTTTATTATAAAGTGAGTTTCCTGGGACTTCCTGATCTCTCCAATCCATAGAACTATAACATACAACCCCCCACCACAGAGACAAACATTTTTATATCTTTTCTGATAAAATTTTTGAAATTGATCCGTGTGTGTGTGTGTGTGTGTGTCCTAAAGAGGGAGTGGCAGTACAGTTCAACACTCACTACCACACTGGCATCTTCCCAGATATCAGCATTCCAGCCATGCTTTCTCTGGACCCATAGGCCACTTCTGTGAGGACCTACTGAAAATGACTCTGCCACTTGGGAGCACTGTTAGAAGAACCAGGAAAGTTCAAGTGCTGTAGCACACAGGGGACTGTGCGCATAGCTATCATGTTACCTAAGAATGATATCACTTTCAATGCCATATCTCTTCTGAAAACTTGTCTTCCTTAAGAAAATAAAATAGAATCCAAGCAGCGAGCAGTAGCTCAGTTTTCTGGGGCAAACTAAGGTAGAATTAAAGCAAGTTCTTAACATCACAACAGTTTAGGAAAAGAGCTCCTTGCCACATCCCCACTCCCAAAGCATGTAAAAGACTATCAGCCTGAGCACCCTGAAGTTCTCAGTCCCTTGGCAAGGGTGGAGCACAGATTGCCTTAGAGACAGGAAGACCTCAAACCCTGGTTCTGTGCTTACCATGAGTGAGAGCTTGAGCATTTCTCTGCTGGTCAGGAAACTTCTCGTCATTCTTATCTGCAAAGCACAACTAGTAGTATGTATATTTTTCAAGATTTGAGTAGCACATGGTGTCCTAGTTTAGTTTCTGTTGAAATTATAAGTATCATAACCAAAAATACTTAGGGAGGAGGACTTATATCAGCTCACAAGTTACAGTCCATGCTCAAGGGAAACCAAGGCAAAAAGGACAGAAGGAAGGGGCTTGCTCTGCAACACCCACTCTGCTGCTCCACTCCATAGCTCCTCCCTGCATTCCACTCTGCTCCACAGCTCAGCTCCACTGCCCCGCTGCTCCACTCCCCTGCTCTGCTAGGGCTACCTTTCTTATACAGGTGAGGTCTGCCTGCTCAGGGGTACTACTAGCCACAGTGGGCTGGGCCCACCTGTGCTAAATAGCAATCAAGAAAAATTCCCCATGGACATGCCCAAAGGCCATCTGATGGAGGCATTTCTTCAGATGAGGTACCCTCTTCCCAGGCAAATCAAGTTGACTACTACAGCTAACTGTGACATGTGCCACGATGTACTACTAGATAATTCAAAGATGCTCAATATCAACTAACTACTTTTCAGCTGGTCAACCTTAGTTTCTATTAATTGGTGTCTAAGTAAAAAGTGGAAGCATTTTTCAGTTTTATAAAACACATAAAATCATTTCCTAATTTGATCAGTGTATTTTCAGACTTTCATGGAGAAATACAAAAGTAAAGACCACTAATGTACAAGGTTATTAACCAAATATTTCACTCTATCTTTAGACAGTACTTACATGGCTGTAAACCACAAAAGTTGTTAGACTCTTCCATTAACTTGGTCACATTAGAAACACTCATGGGTGCCTATCAAATGTGTGGCAATAATAAAATATGTTTGAAACGGTTACTACATAAGAGATTTTTCAGAGCTGTCATCACTAAATAAAGACAAAACATTCATTGGGCTTCTGAAAATGTTGAAAAAATACCCCAAATAAAGTTTTGATTCATTAAGAGCATTGAGACCAAAATCAGAAGAATTTTACAATGGGCTGCTTCAAAGGCTGATTCTGAGGCAACTTCAGAACCACACCAGCTCAGATAAGGGAAGACCAATGTAGCACATTACAGACTTCAGGCACTAATATGTACTTGGATTTCAATTTTTTGGTATTCAGAAGAAATGCCAGAAAACACATGCTGTGATAGAGTCATGTTGGAAGCATCCACTAAGGGCAGAGAAACAAATACCTACCTTCGGTGCTGAATAGATCAGATGACAGCTGTTTTATTCCAAACAGTGGTCAGAATGCTTCTCTTTAGTCTGTGTAGCAACTGTCATACACAGTCTAACATGAAACTCAGGAATCTCTTCCTCTCTCTGATAATTATAATTATTGCCATTTTGATTGAATTGTGTATTGCCTAAAGGATCAGTAAAGCACATGCTTTGATGTGCATATGAGGGTATACTGGAACGTGATTAGACTATGTGAGCTCTTGTCCAATGAATGTTTCAATCCATTTATGGAGTCAAAATCAGAAAGGACCACAGGAAGGTGATGAAGCTTTGGAAGGAAGCTTCTAGTTGGAGGATGGCAGTATACTGAGGTCTTGGTCAGGGATATTTTTGTCCAGCTTCTTCCTATCCCCATGTGTTTTGACAGCCTTGCAGAGAGCATTGCTGTCTCAAGAATTCTTCTTCCACATGTCCCTGACTAACCACAAGCCCCACAACACAAGGGAATCAGACACCATGAGTTAACCCTTGAAACAGCCTCGACGGGTTAACCCCTGAAACAGCCTTGACGAGTTAATCCCTGAAACAGCTACCACTCTTAACCCCTGAAACAGCCACCATGGTTTTAACACCTGAAATGGTCACCATGGGTTAAACCTCTAAAATGGCCACCATGTGTTAACCCCCAAAACAGCCACCATGGGTTAAACCCCTGAAGCAGCCACCATGGGTTAAACCCCTGAAACAGCCTCCATGGATTAACTTCTGAAACAGCCACCACACCATGGGTTAAACCCCTGAAGCAGCCACCATGGGTTAAACCTCTGAAACAGCCACAATGGGTTAAACCCCTGAACTGTAAGTCTTTTCTGCTTTAAGTTGATTTTAAGGCATTCTGTTACACTCTAAACATATTAATAACATACTACCTTCAATAATGTCTAGAATATTAGCTTTTCAGTGAGACTATAATTCTGCTAATTAGCCATTGGAGTATGAATGTGAACAAGATAAGTAAGTTTCCTGGGCCTAAAAGGATGATTTTGTAGCAGGAAATGTGGAAGCGAACTAAACTTGTGGAAGAATCCTTGGAGCTAATCAAGGATACATGGCACTGCTCTCAAATGGCACTGAGCACCTTACTCACTCATTTCTTTTCCTTTTAAGGTATATTTAGCCCGAAAAAGTAACTTATTCTAGTATAGTCTGTTATAAACTAAGTGTAACAGGGTATAAATAAGCAACCTCATCAGGAGGAAGAAGCAGAAAGTGTATATACATATTGGCTGGCCAAGATTTGTCAATAATAATGATAACTAACAAAAAACAATTAACTGTTTAATAACAGCACTATTTTCTACTGAATGTCTCCTAAATTACAAAATTAGAAGCTAAGTCATATATTCTTATAAATCCAAGAACACTCCTATTTAACACAATAGGTAGTGAACTATTTGATCCCCATCTCACAAGAAGATGGCTTGCTTAAGGTTGTGTGTCTCATTCAACACATTGCCCCCAAAAGCACCCTTGTCTGCAGGCTCTGTTATAAAGTGTCTCAATGGGCAGAACTTTATCTTACTATGAGGACCCAAGGTCTGACCATGTTGTTAAAATTACCTGGAAGGGAGAAAGTTTAATTACTCTGCACTGCAGAGAAGAGGCAACCAAAGAAACATGCTTTGATTTTCAAATGTCTTAGAATCCTATATCAAAATTAGTAGAAACAGAACACTCTATGACACTAATTTATGGAAATGCTATAATGGGATCTATTATTTTGATATTTGGCTAATGTACAATGCTAACTTTAAAAATGAATAAAAAAGAAAAATCAGTTAATTTAGCTGATTATTTTTATTTAAACATATAAAATTCTCACTACAGTATTTTTCTATACAGACAACTAAAATCCTAATAAATTCAGCTTCAAATATTAAAAGTTAACATTTCATTATTTACCAATTAACATTCAATGAGATTTGTGTATGAGAGGTTAAAGAAATATAAATATTAATGGTGTGGCTGAAAAATTCCACACAGTAGGACAGGATGATTACGGGTTCTCAGCTACATATAAGTCACTGAGAGAAGTGCTTTATGGCATGTGTTCTTTGTCCCTCCCAAAGTACCCAGCATTGCCTCGAGGAAATTTATCTGTCATTCAGTAAAAGATTTAATGACCTTAACAACCAGTTTATGGACACTCCTTTTCCAAACTCCCTAAAATATATGTAACCTGCAATCATAGACAATCTCCAGTGCCTGTAAGTAGTTACTTTTTGTATGATGGCCTTTTAATTAGGAATTTATACAACCTGTAGCAAATGCATATTTATATAGCCTCTCTTCCTACAAAGAAAGGAGAAAAGAGGGTACAATCTAGCAGATAGACAAATGGACTGGTTAATGAGACTATAAACCCAACTAGCCTACAGTGAGGAGGCAGTGGACAAACCATAGAGCCACTTGTCCAAACCACACACTCTTTGCTGTTTCTATAATAAAGCAAACATTTTCAGGTCTCTATGCTCCCAATTCAACTGGTTCCAAATTCAGGGTGATATTATTTATTATAATCTGGTTTGTCACCTCCTTTTAAGCCCCCCTCTACTGTCTACACTTTTAAGGAAAAGAGAAGGTCATTTCTACTATCTTAAAATTCTGCATCCCTTGTAACCCAAACTAGGGATTGAGAAGTAAAGGTTGAAATCATTGGTCATAGTTCTACAATCACCCTGACAAGGAAAATATGTTTAAAAAGTCAAATCTAAAACTGAAGTTTACTTTTGAAACTCTACTATAATAGTACCCTATGCCTGTTATAACAAGTTTGCTAGTAACTTGGTGACATAAACAATAGAAACTTAGACTTTCCAAAATATGGAGGCAATCACCCCAAAACCAAGGATCCAGTGAGGCCAGTATCCTGCACTAAAGAAGGCTGTCACTACAAATAAGAAACCATATCTAAGACACTATCATTTTTCTTCCTCAGAAGAGCTGATATTAATTATTCATATATAAAACTCATGCTGTGACATTAACCCCTTGTAAAACACTAGACAATGTTCTTAACTCTTCCCAACCTGTAAAAAACATGGAGCAAGTGTAATAAAAAAACTTGCAAGCACTTTGTTATGGGATTTTCTGGGTTAATAAAATTAGAATTACTAGAAGAAAGAGGGTTTAAAAATTAATAGATTTTTTCTAAATTCTTATAATAATGTCCATATTTAAGATCCTATAACTGTATCAAAAGTTTTTACATAAGAAACCCTATTACAGAAAAGGCAATAAACCTCCTGTTTTATTAGCATCCTCATCCTGAACCCATCTGTTTCAAAGATACAGTGTGAAGAGAGGAAGGGCATAGAGAAGCAGGCCCTGTGATGAAGCTATGTCATTTCATCCAGTTATTAATTCTAAGAATTCTTTGCAGTTTTTTTCTAATGCAAAGTAAGAAAAAAGAAAAAGAAAGTAAGGAAGGAGGAAATGAAGAAAGGAAAGGAAAGGAAGGAGGAAAAGAAAGAAGGAAGGATGGAAGGAAGAAAGGAAAGAAGGAAGGAAGAAAATTCCACAAAGAAAAATGAGAAGAAACAAGAAACCAAACTGAGAATTAAAGGAAGAGTCACAGTTCTTTGTGTGAGCATCTCCAAAGGGTATCCAGAGTTCACATCTTCATTAGGAAGTCAACAACAAGGGATTGCCTCTATGCAAAGAGAGGTAGTTCCAAGTTTGAAACCTTCAAAGATCAAATTATGTTGTGATGCTAAATTCAAAATAATTTTCCACCTCACTGAAAGAATATCCTTGTTTCTATTTTCTTATAAATGTCATGAATCCCAGACTTAAATACTTCCAAATAATTTTGTAGAAATAAATATAAAAACGGTTTTAACACTCTGCTACCATCACATGTGTTCTAGAAGTTATTAAAATACAGAATGAGATATTTTATAACATCATTGATCAAAACACTGAAAAGTTGTTCTAACTGTGGCCACAAAAATAAGCACAAAACAAAGCCATTTTTCCTTACAGATTTAGTTATTGCTTTCTATATATGCAGCACTTAACACCTTAAAGAAAACATTATTAAAGTACATATGCCTTCATTGTGTGTGTAAAGGAAATCATTTTTGACTTGGTGACCAAAGAATACATACATGCTCACACAGGTCTACACATTTCCAGCTACCTACACACATGCACCTCAAAACAGAATTCCCTCCCCCTCCTCTCTCTCTCTCTCACACGCACACACATACACACACACACATCTCCTTTCAAACTACTTAAAGACAAGTATTAACCCTCAATGCATGTGGTCTGCTCATAAGTATCATTAAATCTCACAAAGTTCAGTTATTCTGTCATAAAATTTAACCCAAAAGTAAAGTTATATACCTTTATTCTGAAAGATGAGCACGAATACATATACACTATATGCTTCATGATGACTAAAAAAGTAGTATTTAATATGTACTACAAAATGGATTTCTTCATGCTATCTCCAATTTTTAACACTCATTAATTTGATAATCTATCATTCAAAGTTCTAAAATAATTCAGTCATAAGTTGTTGGAAAAATCACAATTGGAATTGGTTAATCAGTACTTTAGAATCTATAAGCCTAAAGAGAACTTCAGTTCATATTTTCCTTATTTTACTCTATTAAGAAAAAAATCAAGTATAAAGAACATATTTTCTATAACTATTTGATATGATAATTGTCACAGCATTTTAAAAATTTGATATCTTTGGATCAAATTCAAGGAAATGTTTAGCATGTTCGCACATAGATACTCTATTTTCAGAAGAAAATGCAACAAAATTTGTCAGCCTGAGTAGAGTACAAGTACTAAAACAGATTTTCTCTTTTTAATCTCACAAACTTTAATCATGCTCTGAAATTAATACTATTGATATTTTAGATCACATTTCCAGTCACCCTGAAATGAAGATTAGAAATACATTTAAGAAATGAATCCAAGGTACAGACCTAATGTATGATTTTTGAGATAAGAGCTTTGACAAATGAATTGCAATTTTAACTCACACATCAGTCCTAAGATCAACGCTACCTGACAGGGCACTGAAGGCATAAGTCATAAACAATCCCACACTGGTTCAGAATTATAATTAATAGAATAGTTATTTATTTAAAGGGGAAAATTTACAGATCACTATCCCAGACAACAGCCCTCTGTGCAATCAGGAAAGGAGCCTAGTCACCAGAAGTGGAGCTGGAAGCTAGAGAGCGAGTGGAGGGCAGTTGCTGCTTTTTTAAAGAGAGAGAGACCACACCC
>LOJH01038836.1:7360-22328 GCA_001685095.1 Ellobius talpinus | reverse complement strand
CGCTTCTCCCCTCTCTTTCTTCCTTGGAAATGAAATCTCCCTTCACTGCGATCCATGAATCAACCGCTGCCACCTCATTGGTCCCCAAACCATTCCAAGGTTCTAGCATAAAACCGGGAAAAGACACTCTCGGAGAAAAAAAGGAAGGTGGCCGTGGTCCTGGGAAACTGTTGTGTCTGACAAGCGTTTTGGCAGAGTGTTGTGCCTTGGCACGGCGTCTTCAACCCCAATCTTCCCCTCTCCAAGTCTCGCCCACCCTGGAGGACTTAAGCAAGGAGTAAAGGGGCAGGGCTGGGGGCGTTTTACCCAGAATGTTCTGTGCTCCTGAGATGGTGGTGCTAGAGATTTTGGTCTGAAATGACAGTTAATCCAGCGGTGTTTTAACGTGCCCAGGACGCTGTGATAATAGTAACTTTACTCTTAACATCCCTTAAGGTGCGGGCAGCAGGGACTCCACTGGATGAGGCATCAGTGGTGCTGGCAGCGGTGGGTGCCCGCCTCTTTCCTATTTCCGAAACAAAATCCGGGGAGAGTGGGAGCCTTGATAACAACATTGGCTCTCTGTTGCTCCTTGGAAACCTTTAAACGGTTTTGGACAGATCTCTGTTTCAGGCAGGGGACAAGATTTGGACACTGTCTTAGCAAAGCCATTGATGGCTACGCTCTTGTTCCAGGATATAAGCTGCATGCTTGAGTTTGTCCTGAGGAATGTGTGAGGGAGTAAGCTCTGGTCAATTTAAAGTCATCTTGGGCCCCTATCAGCCAGTTCTAGAGGATGGGAGTGGCTCTGAGATCTAGAGAAACCCAGTACTACCTGGGTGCTAGGAATGGAATAGGTGCCAGAGTGTCACTGGAATAGACTGCTAGAAAGAAGGAAGGGCCTGGCTGTTTAAAAACTGGTACCCTGAGTAATTGAATGACTGCTGGGATCCATAAGGCGACTCTTTTTTTTTTTAGGCTAACCAGAGCAATCCTTGTCCTGCACCCAGCTGGAATCCAGCCGGGAAATCCTACCACAAATGAAGGCCACCCCCAGAAATGACAGCCTCGAATGGTAGCAGAAGACAGCTCATGTCCTTTCATTCCGTTTCCTACTCAAAGATTACATTTCTTCCCTAGGTTTTCACCCAACAACCAAGCACGTATCACACAGTTCTGCCATTTGTTTATATGTAGCTTATCATGTATAAGTACACGCATGGAGCGAGGCTTCACAGTTTTAAAAATACATGTTTTCCCTGGGTAGAAAATATGAAATCAGATGATATCATATGCCACTAAAAATACTTTAAAAATATTGGGTTTAATTTTCTCACATCTGTTTAAAATAAAACGTCTTTTTCCTGGTGTGAAGTATGAGAAGAGCACATCTCTCCTCTCTCCAGCAGATATGGGTGGGGTTAGTGTATTTTTCTGACTTGGTGGTATACGGGGTACAAATGCTGATTCCTGCCCTCCTGAATTCGCTGAATCCCTTTCTTGGAAAAATATCAGATTTGAATTTCTTAAAATTAATTAATAGACTTATAAGTAGATGTCTCTTTGCCCCAAACATGCTATAATTCTAGCATTGAGCCAGATGTTTACATGAGTCAATAAGGAGAGGCTGGATTTTGTTGTATTACATAAAATGGATTGCCTGAGGAGAAGAGGTTTTCCTGGCCACAGCAGCCAGCTTGCCACAGTGTAAGGCAGAAACCTTTGTGATGTGTCTTCGGCTATTTACCCTACTTTTTCTTTTTTTTCAAAGTTCTTTTGTTACTTTTTTTTCTGTTCCCAACATGTTTTTGATTACATACTCACCATTGTTTCCATGTGATTATTTTTACGCTGTGATTTAAATCTAGGCTTGTATACACTTTCCCACATAGACTGGGTGTTTGCTTTTGCTTGGACTGTTTGTTGGTTTGCTTCTCCTATACAAACCCTTGCCAAATCCAAACCACAAATTGATCCACCAAAGTGTGGCAGTAATGAAGTAGTTCAGTTCAAACAGCTGCTAGATTTTAGATTGGATGGCAGGAATGCTGGCTTCCTCAGCATAATGTTGACTTCTTCCCCCCAAACTAACCAGCTGATGCTTAGTCTTTCTAACTGCTCATTATTAACATCCAGTCTCTGACCATCAGTATCCTAGGAAAGCTGACTGTCTGCTTTGTGTAGAACCAACCTCATTAAGCCACAGCCCACAGACCATTTGCCCCCTCTTAACTTACACTCTACCTGGGCCTGCCATGGCATTGGGTGTGCTCCACTTCATGCTCATGTATTTTTGCTTTTTATGCATTTCTTATCCCTACCGTTTGATTGTCACTTCCAGCCGCAATGACAGCCAGCTCCTATTACTCACATTTGGATCCTCAGCACTGAGCACATTTTTATATCCGGAGTTAGCTACTGAAAATAATTAGTGAAGAAGTGTATTTCGCTGTAGATCATCTGTCAGAGAGCTGCCATGTAACTGCTCGTTCAATTATTACAATTAAACATCTGCCTCCTCTTTCCTTTCCATAATCTATCTTTATTGGTCTATGAGGATTGGATAAAACTACCACAATCCAGCTAGTGATCAAACAGAAAAGTGTTTTCTATTTTTAAGTGCAGATTTTATTAATAAAACATTCAGCTTTGCAGTTAAGGCTTTTTTTGAGTGAGTGAGTCTGGCTCATTGAAGAGAGGCCTATTTGAGGTCGTCTCTGATTTCTGCTTGGGAACTATAATTTGGTTGCATTGGGCTACTTTTTTTTTATTCTGGAGCCAAGTTTGCCTCATTTGTTTGGCTTTCAGCATGTTTGATCCTAAATTATTTACATCAGGAATCTGATGATAACATCTTATGCAAATGTGTGTGCCTATCAATCAAGATAGGTTAGGTTGTGCTGTGGTAATGAACAGCCACACACATCACCACCCTGAATTCCCACAGGTTAAAGAATGTATTTCTTGTTCTCATTATACTGCAATTTCAGATTGGCTGCGTTTCTGTTTCAAAATTGACTTTGGTTACTCCAACAGGGGAAGGCTATCTCTAGCATCTCACACTAGAAATTAAGTGGCCAATCTCAGACATCTCTGCTCGCAACTCACTGAACACCACCAGCCGTGCGGCTCCACCAGATGCCAAGAGGATAAAGAAGCACAATCCTGCAGTTCATCCACCACCCTTGCTAAATAACACGGCAAGGAATTGTGAAGACGCTGCCCATGCTGTCGAACCATGAGGAAGAATTTCAAAAATATATTCTGTAGTTAACGTTGATTTCTGAAGTAGCTGTGGAAGTAGCAAAAGTAGGGGAAAATGTGACTTTCTCAAATGCTCAGAGACACAATTCTTGAGCATTCTTTTCCCCCCTCAGAGAAAGGAGAAATTACAGACAGAAATGGTATTACGTAGTTTTATGCCAAGTTGTAGGACATGCCCATTTTTTCTTTATATCTTCTTTTCCCTTATTCTTTCTTTTATACCCCAGAATTTCTTTGTGTGCCCAAACAAAGCCTGAAAGGGATTTGACACCACCACCTTGCTTATCTCTAAGGCTGATTCTCTCTTCATTCATTTTCAAGTTGGTTTCCCCCCCCCAATCTGCCATTTCTTACCTTCACATTCCGGCTGTTTGCTTCATTTTAGCACCTGGAATAAAGCTCTAACTGGGTGTCTTAGTGTCTTGTCCTGTGGCTGTGATAAAATATCCTGCTGCAAGCAATTCAATGGAGAAAGGGTTTGTAATGGCTCACAGTTCAAGGGTACAGCCCGTCAAGGCAGGGAATTCAAGGAAGAGGGAAGGAGATAGCAGTTCATAGCATCCACAATCAGGAAAAAGAAAGTGATAATGAATGCGCTCAGTTAGCTCTCCCTACCCCACTCCTCTTACTGTGCATGTATATTCCTATATAAAGGCCAGAGGAGTACCCTGGATGCTTTCCTCTACTTCCCCTACCAGGATTTTATGAGACAAGACCTTTTCACTGGAATTGAAGTTTACTGTTTAGTCTAGGCTGGTGTCCAGAAAGCTCCCAGATCTGTCCCTGTTCTCCAAAACACTGGGTGTACAGACACAGATGCCTGACTTTTTGTGTGAGTGCTGGGGATGATTCGAAACCAGGTCCTTTTGCTTTCGCAGGAAACGCTAACCCTTGCCTACTGCCTGTGACCAAATACAGGCCAAGACCCAAGAAAAAAAATAGAAAACAAGCTACATACTTTCAATATACAAAGAATAAATGTCACTCTTCTGAAAGAGAAGAACTGGAACATAGAAAGGAATGACAGAACCAAAGCAAGACCAAAAAAAAAATCCAGCAAAAAAAATACCGAATTCTACTGTTCCATGTCTGGCATTTGGGACTCAGGAGGAAATTGTCTGATAGCTCAGGCAGCCCTGCCTCTCAGTCTCTGCAACCTGTAGCACACATAACCTCTCTCTTAGGCAAATTCCATCCCATGCTTGCAGCTATCCTGGACCTCAGGGGTCCAGGAATCTCTACTATCCCAGGCCCCATTGTAATTTAGACTTCACCTTCAGTTTTACACAATAGGTTCAGGACATCTTTGAAAGGGGTTGAAGGGATTCCAACCTTGTTGTACACTGTCTGGCTTTGACTGCTCTCTAAAGTTCTAGAGCAGGCCTCGGTTACCCTGAATCTTGAATCTTTCGTGCCTGCAAAACCAGCATAATGTAGACAATACCTCCCTGGACCACAGCTGTGCTGACCCCAGGGAAATACTTTCCTCGGTCTTTTTGAAGCAGGGGACCCCCTACTGTTTAAGCTTTCTTCTCTCAAATGAATTTGGATCTTCATAAGATGGAGCCTCTAATGGGTTGAATTTTGTTTTCAGGACAGTCTTCCCATTGCGCAAGTGCAGCACAGAACGTTTCCCTTCAGTGGTCCTGATGTCTTTAAGTGTTTCAGATGCTTTTTCAGCAACTTCCTCTGCTAGACAAATGAAATCCATTACGTTTAAATTTAACTTCACTCGTGCTAATCAGGATATGGCAGAACGAAACCAGATTCTTGGCTAAGATATCCCAAAGATGGCCCTCCTCCCTCCTCTCTCCTACATAGATTGGTCCTGGGAAACAGACTAGGGCAACTCAAGGGTGAAGAAGAGATCTGAAGCTGAAGAAAACACCGAGACCCATAGAGAAAAGCTGGGGTAGGATGGGGTAAGCTGTGATTACTTTGGTGCAGGGAACCAACTATATAACTTGGAAACTCAGCATGCTTATTATGTATAGCACATAGAGAAGGGGCCAGTTAGTCTCAGTGAGATGTCTCTGTGGGGACCAGTCTCAGTCTGTAAAGATCTGGGAGGTGGAAGCTATGGTCCATTGTTTCTACAGACGATGGTCAATTGCTTTTAATACTTGGGCCAGAGGAGGACTTTTCATCCCTTTGAGTCTCACTTGGGGAAGGCTTTGGCATTTCCATCTCTCTGAAGAACCAGGGTCTTTGACACAGTTGTACTCACCTCAACTACGCACTTTCACTGAGGACTTCATCTGATGTCCACATCTCCCAGTTTGTCACCTCTGAGATCTCATGAGACAGGCCTCCATTGTCTGTACATCCCTCACTTCCAAGTTCCCATTAGAAGGGCCCATTAGGTTCCGCAGTATTCAAGGGCTTTTTCTAGCCCAAAGCTTCAAACTCGTCCACATTCCTCCTACGAACCAGTTCCAAATGCTTAAGGAAAACCCACATGGTTAGGTTTATGACAGCAGTGGCCCCAGTACCAATTTTCTTCATTTCTTTCCCTATGGCTGTGATAAAATACCCTGAGAAAATGATCATGAGGAAGGAGGATGGGTTGTGGCACACAATTCAAAAGGAAGTCAAGATGGCAGGTTCCTGAAGCAGCTGCTCACTCCGCGTCCCTTATCAGGAAGCCAACAGGGAAGCTTTCTGAAGAAGCTTTCTCCTTTTCACAACTTTGGGAACTTAAGCCCAGGAAATGGTGTCACTTGGTTTTAGTGAGTGTCCTCATATCTCAGTTACCCTAACCATCATGATCCCTCACAGGGGTTGCTGGGAGGCTTGTCTCCAAGGTGAGTTAGATCATGGCAAGTTGACTATGAGCAGTAACCACCTCAATGAGGAAGGAAGGATGAACCCCAAATCTGGCAGTTCGGCTGCATTATTGTAAAGAATAAGCAATAAGAAGTTTGATAGAGAGTTTTATAGACTGTTAATCTGATTCTCTTGGATTATTTGATGGCTACAATTAGTCTGTTTTGTCCAATCTTATAAGGTGGTTTATTTTTGGGGGGAGTAATATTTTTAAATGGAGGCAATTAAACTGAGCAAAATTGAATTTGATGGATTAAAGACAGCTTGAGGCAAAGAGGATATCCACAAGAGACTGAAGTTAATTTGTAGTATTTTTGAGCTACATGGAGCCAGTTGACATCTCTCTTTTTTCAAGGGAACCACTAACATTGGTTGTCTTTAACAGGTTACTTAGGCCTTTGAAAAGATAAAAGATTCTCTGGGTAGCTCATGCTTAGCTCTAGTTGAAAGGATCTCCTTGGACACATTTATTCGCTGATACCTCTCATGGTTGACACTAACAATGGTAAAACCTACTGGAACCATGTTTTAGAAATACCGGTGGCAGGGAAATCCCAATTTCCCCCACCTTTGGGGACCACCTTTGCTCACATGACTTAGCTGGAACCCTAAGCCCATTCTTCTCTCATGACTACTATTATAGCTCTTATCTGTAAAAAAGAAAAATAAAAAAATGGGGGATAAACATAGACTCCCCCCTTTTTTTTCCAGAATGGTCTGATAAGTTCAGACATAGACTTTCCTGCTTTCCATTCTTGTCCCATGAATGATTAGCTGAAATAAAAAAGATTCGACTCTCTGTATCTTTCAAGACAGAGATGAACTTTTCCTCTTCAGGTAAACCAGTCTAAGCTCCCTCTGGGTGCAGAATTATCCCCAGTGTAAATCCCACCCATAATTTATCTTTACTGTATGTAAGCATTCAAATCACACAGAAACACTGATATTCAGGTTTGGTGACCTTCTTATTGCAAAAATCTGAATAAAATTATTTCTCTTTGTCTGATTCTTGCCACTGACAAGATCCTGTCCCACTTTGAGTCAACTGATTGTTTTTCTATTTTAGTCACTGATGTGAACTGATATCATTTTACTATAAAATAGTTCTAAGCAAATTTTACAAGTAATGCTAACATTTTACAACAATATAACATGAATTTTAAAAATTCATCAAATTATACAGCTTTATTATTTAGGATTTTTAAATATTGGTGAGACAATTAACTGTCCTACATCATAATATTTGGATTATGCTATCTACTTGCACTATACCTGTTCTAACATGGCATGTGTATAATAACATAATTATTATTAAATAATTCCAAACAGATGCTTGATACGCCATGGGATTAATACTATTTTCTATCAGATTCCAAATGAGTAATTTTCCTGCAGGGTTACATGACTTTACATCTTGGACCAATAGGAGAGATAAATGTTGTTCGTGATGCAGGTCCAGGGTAGAGGTTTTCATCAATGCAGACCTCACAGGTAAGGACTATTTCAACGAGCAGCAGAATGGAAGAGAAGATAAAGCAAAAGGAAGAAAGAGGGAGGGAGATGACAGAGAACAAGGTGGGCTAAGTGGAAGGGCAGGAGGGAAAAAGGGAAATAGGGTAGATGTATCTTCAGAGGCAACGATTAGGTCTTTTTCTTTTGGGATGATGAGCCCCTGCCGAAACACAGGCCATGTGTACAAAAGCAAACTTCTATCCAGGGGCATCTGATCCTGACCAGGGATTTCCATTTGCATGAGTTGGGGAAGAAAAGTGGGAAAGTTCACTTAAGATGGAAAACTTGGGCTTGGGAAGTCTTAGGAAATTCTTATCCTGTACAAACGGAGCACTCTTTGGGAAGTGTTTATTTAGACATAAGGAATTTCTCTAAGGGGAAGCTTTAGAACTTGAAATTAATTTGATTTTTTTCTTTTTAAAGAAAGGCAGGTCCTCTGAATGTGGTTAGTTCATGTGAAAAGGAATACAAGTCTCTTAGCACATTCACCTAGACAGTGGTTGCGGACTGAAATCTACAACACGCATTCTGCTGGTAACTATGTACTCAGCTGCCTAGGGTATTATCAGCAACTACAGAGGTGATTTTTTTCTCATTTGGATAATAATGTTATGTTAGCTTATAATCTTCACTTTGCATAGCATTGTAATATATATCCACCTCTGTAGGATTCGCTTTCTTTATGAGTAATTTGCCCCCACCTGTAATACCTTCAGGATAGGTATGCTTGTACGCCATCAATAGGCTTACAGATAATGCAGGTGGCATTGAAGTGAAAGAGGGGGATTTAGATCTTAAAGGAATTAAAACTATAACCGACTTTGGTTTCTGTCTATCTTTAAGCAGCTTTTGTGGGTTAATAGAAGCGGTTTCCCCCTTGAGGGAGCCAGGCACAGGCATTAGAGTTGGTTACTTCTAAGCAGCAGCAGACAGAGGTCAGTGCACGGAATGTGTAATTTTAATCCTCACCATTCCAAACCAGGAGAAATCCAATTTCCACACAGTTCTGGGAAAGAAAGGCCAGTTTTGAAGCAAAGTAAGGCATTCAGTCTTTTAGGCATCACTATCTTGTGTTTTAGTTTTATAGCTGTTAGTACCTAAGTCCCTGGCCCGAGGACAGAGAGTCCTCTTTAGAAGAAAGCTAGGGAATACTAAATCTATATTTAGATGACAGATTTTTTTAATAAAGTATTCTTATATATGATGGGGAATTTTTTAAGGTAACTTGTGGGAACAGAGAAAGAGGTATATGTCATAAAATTCAAAGTCCAAGAAAGCCCTATAATTTAGAAGTTAAACTCAGTAACATAAGCGTCATGTTTTCTGAATTCAAACCTCAACTTTGGTTTTCATTGTCTTCAATATTAAATGTGACCAGACCTTAGTCACCTTGACTACAAAATTGGATGTTCATAGATTTTACTTCAAAAGATTATAAGATTTAAATAACTTAATATTATGTAATAATTGAAAATATACATATTAAGATAATTTAAAATATTTGTTTAGTAAATAACTATAAAGCCTCTGGCTTCTGGGTGAATCTACAGACAATATAGATGCCAGTCCAGGAAGTCTAGCTGGCTGCAGATCTCTGTTCTCTGTTTGCATTGAGGCATCATTAAATAGAATCAGAATATTTTCTTTTTTAAGATTTAGTTTTATTGTTATTATTATTATTGTTATTTTGGTTTTTCAAGACAGAGTTTCTCTGTAGCTTTGGAGCCTGTCCTAGAACTNCTCAAACTCACAGAGATCTGCCTGCCTCTGCTTTCTGAGTGCTGGGATTAAAGGAGTGCACCACCACTGCTCGGCAGTATTATTATTTTTTAACTCTGTGTGTGTGTGTGTGTGTGTATGTCTTTTCAGATTATGCTATCTCCAGAAGTGGATGTCAGATATCCTAGCATCTTGTAAGCCACCCTGTCCTATGTGGGCGCTGGCAACTGAACGAGGTCCTCTGCAGTAGCAGTATGTGTTGCCGAGGCATCTCACAAGCCCCAGAACTATTTCTTAAACCATATTATAGTTCACCTTGTATTTTTCTTGACTGGTTGGATATCTGGAGTCAGGATCTCATTATATAGCCCAGCTTGGCCCTTCTGATATTCTTGCCTCAGCTTCCTGGTTGTGTGATTACAAAACAGGATTTCAGTATGCCACCTTTTGTGGCTACACCTTGGACTAATCTGCCGTGTGTATATAGCCATCCACGACCCTTTCTGTGCAGCCATTTAGGTTATGTGCAGTGTTGCTTAGAAAACCTTTTTGGTTCATGTTCAAATGTTGCTGTTGGCTCTCTGACAGTTTAAGACTTTAAAAAATTTAGATCCTCTCATTTGATGGTTAGCTTGGGTCTGTAAACAGCATTTAACATTCTACTCAGACTCCCAATGTTGGCTAGCCATCCAGGACCAGATGAAAAGGAAGAATTTCCAAAAATGAAGTGTCTTTAATGAGAGAAGCATCATCAGCATTCTTAACTCTAGGGCAGAATGCAATACGATTTTGATATGTTTCCCACTAATGTGATGTAAATGGAAAAACACAGTCCATGGGAAAATATAAAGTACTTAGCTATGCAGTCATTCAGCAAATCTTTCTGGGCTCCTGCAATGCACCAGGTACACAGTGCATGCTAATCATGTAGAAAACACGAAGATGAATAAAAGTAAACAATAGGATGCTCAAGCATAATAATAATAATATGTAACAAATATAATAAATAATAATAATAGTGAATAAAAAGCGCATTCCAGGGGTCCCAAGCACTGTAAAAGCAGCAAGATGGTAACTGACAGGAAAGTAAAGACAGGATCTAGGTGGTCAGCAGTGCTTCTGGGTTCTTCAGAATGAGAAGTGAACAGCGTGAAGAACAAGCAGCGTGAGCAAACAGAACAGTGGGAACAATGAATAGGGGCTCAGTCCACTTGGAGGAAGCAGCTCGAGTGCTGAGTGCTCTCCCACCACCCACTCACAAGACAAAAAGGCCTTCAGAGTTGCTCTCAAATAGCCCAGTGATTTAAGAGGGCCGTGGACTGGCGCACATATGTCTCACATCCACAATCAGTATCTCCACCACCACTCATCATAGCGATGGTAAACCTGAGTGGAAATGGGGCGGGGTAAAGGATGTGCAAAGTTTCTGAAGAGACAGTCTGTGCCTTCAGGGGTCTATTGAAAGGGCGACCTCCCAAGGCGCCCTGCCTGGTATGAGGATCAAATAGTGCAGTAAGTGTGCCCCACTAGAGATTAGATAGCCCTGAAACTAGAGTACAGATCCAGGAGCAAGCTGGGTAGCAGAAAACCATGAAGGCAAGACAAAGTCAATCTTTCATCATCAATAATCAGGTAGATACTTTGAAATTTTATTATCTAAAACTAGAATCGTGACCTAGAAATCTAAAGCTCTGTTCGGTTAGATTGCCCACCTTCTAGAATCTATCATACCTTGGAAGTGACTTTTGACAACTATACAGACGAGGAGGAAAGAGTGTGGAATTATGGTACAGATTGGAGGCAACAGAATTTTAAAAAATGGAATCGATTATATGTTCGCAGCACCCAGAACTACTCAGAAGTATTTTATAGAAGCAGTGCATGTCTACAGTGGAAGTTTTTAGAATACCCAAAGAGTGTTTCTAGAGCCACATAGTCTCCACCATACCTTCTGCCTACATAACAATGGAGTGCCTGGAAGTCTGCACTGAGATGTGCCACAAACATAATACACATAGAGGAGTCCAAAATCAGTGTGGAAAAGAATGTAGGAAATATCATCACTAGTCCATATATGTATGTATGTATATATATATAATTAAATAAGACATTTGAGCTAATTTCCCCTATTACTTGTTTTTACACATAGCTACTAAAACCCCTGAAATCATATATCTTATTTGCCCTGTGTTTCTACTGGACAGCTATATTCCTAGGAAATGTGTAAAGTCATCTCTCCCTAGATATCCACCTCAAAGCATCCCGTCAAAATGCACAGCAGTATTGTCGCAGGGAGGAATGGGTGGTTAGCCTGTTCTGAGTTTACGTGGGGAGTAATAGATGGATGTGACTGCTACCCAAATTGAAAAAAAAATGGCACCTGGTAGAAAACGCATCAGTAAATGTCATCGGGAAATTACTGATGTGTTCTGTGAACGCTCCAGCAGGGGACCTGGGAGTCTTATAAACACAGCAAAACGAAACTGTTCCTTCCTGTTGCCCAGTGACAGGGGCTTGCAGAATATATATTGACCTTTGGATGTATTGTGCTTTCTCAAATTGAAGGACTGCATGGGTATCTATTATTCTACAGCCATAACCAATCCCCCTCTTCCTCTTCCTCCTTCTGCCTCCAAAACAAACAACCCGAAAAAGAAGTCTTTGCCGCCCTTAGACTGAATACCCCGTTGCACTATTCAAACTTCACGACAATAGCCTCACTCTGATAGACTACAAAATATGTTGGCGGGATTTGATGAGAAATGGATGAAGAAAAACTATTGGGCTGAAGGAAAATCTTTCCCCTGGAAGGATCTGAGTAAATGCTTGCTCTGAGCAAATGAACACGTCATGCTTCAAAGTGACCAGACCGTGCACTCACTGTTTGACTGAGCCCCTGACTTCCCCTGTTTTGGGATGGTTACAGAAAAGCTGGTTTTGGAAAAGTTTCTGTTTGGCTCTGACACTTGGCAGGGGAGCCGAGTGTCCTCTGCTCTTCCTTGAGTTAGTTATAAAGCTGGTTGTCATCTTGAGTCTGGAACACCTGCTGTTCCAAGGACTGCTGGCTCAGGAAAAGCAACATAAGTTATTTTTATGAAATAACTCACCAGCTCAAGAGTTTAAAAAACTCTATACTCCGAAGCAATGCATTTTCTTCCCTCATAATCAAATATGGTGTTTTCAAAAGCCAGAGATTTCCATTTCCCCCCAATTTCCTTTCGAGTGATAAATCACCAAGAAGCAAGTGACAGGTCACTTGGATGGACCGGAGGAAAGAGCGTGCTTTGGTTCATAACTCGGTCCTCGGCAGAAGAATGACACAGACAGCTGGAGCTCACAACCCAGGGAAGAATATGAAAAGAAATTACAAAAACATAAGACAGGAAAACCCTTAAAAAATTTAGAACTCGCTCGGTCTCTGAGTGCAGTACAGAACAGCACAGCCCCGTGCTCCGTCTCCAGCTGCCTTCCTTCACACAGCAGTTGTGGCTCTGGTGAGGTTCTCCCTTCCCTCCTGTTTTACTTCTTGATTACTCGAAGTGCGTCTTTCACCACAAAGACGAACACATAAGCAAGACTTGCCAATCATAATCTCATGCTCACGACCATCACGATTTCCTGGGGGTGGAGGAACGCCGGGAAGGGCATCAGTCTCCGCTCTCGTAGCTCTGTGAGCTACTAAGGTGATGAAAGGCTACAAGGGAAGCTGTGGTTTCCATCTTTGCTACCTTGAGGGGACAGACTTGTTTAGGATAAAATCAATAGAGAGAAAAATAGTGCCGAGAAATGGAAAAAGAAAGGCAATCCTGATGGGGGAAGAGTCTGAAGTCCTTGGTTTTCTTTCTTCCGTGCTCACAGTTTCCACCTGACCTTCCCCTTTTGGCATAAACTGGTTTGAGTTGGGTTTCTGCCTCTTGTAATCAAAAGACTCATGACTAACACACAATCTTTGATTGCAAGGAAAAACTGTGTAACAGAAGGGAAAGAAACCAAGCACCGTGCTGCAAGCTTGCAATTCCGGCCCTCTGGAGGCAAGGAGGGTCACCACAAACTTGAGGCCAGCCTGAATGCCATAGTAAGTTCCAAGCCAGTGTGTGCTATATAGTGTGGAATCCATTCTCAAAAATATGAGGGTGGGGAAGATAAAAAGATGGGGATGAAGAGGAAGAAGAGGAGGAGGAAGATGAAGAGGAGGAAGTGGAGAACAAAAATAAGAAAAATAGAATGTATTGTTTTCTCTTCCTATCAATGCAGACACTATACCCAGATCACATACAAAATTTCCTTTTTTTGAGATGTCTGGGCCTTATAACGTAGCCAGAAATAGTCTTGGACTTGCTATGTGTCTTGAACTGACTTTGAACACACACTCTTCCTGGCATGTATCACCATTTTAATTTATCCACTAGTATTGCGTAACCACTAGGTAACCACAATAGAAATGAACTAAGCCTAGACTGAACCTGGTGGGCCAGGCCTGAGTCATAGCTTCTAGAAAGCAGAGGAGAATAAGTGCTGCTGGTTCAAGGCCCGTCTGCTCTATGTAGCAATTTCCTAGCCAGTAAGACCCTGTTTCATAAAACATGGACAACCAATTAAATGCTGCAAACCAAGCAGAAGCAGTAAAATCCCCACTCCTCACAGTATGCATGGTCTACACTTGAAGGTGTAGTCTTTGAGCTCTGTCTCTCAGATCGTCCCATTTGCTTTCCTATCTTTCTCCCTTTCTCGTTCTTGCTTCATGACTTCTTTATAAAAACAAAAATGATAGTTTAATATTTATATTTTAGTATTTAATATTTAGTTTAAAAATGTTGTCTGTGTGTGTAAGTCCCTACACGTATGCATGAACACCATGGGCAACACAACGCCTACAAGGAGGCATCGGATTTCTTGGAACTGGATGGTTGTAAGTGACTATGTGGGTGCTGGGAACTGATTTTGGGTCCTAAAAGAGCAGAAAGAGCTTTTAACCATCAAGTCTTCTCTCCAGGGCATCTATTTTTCTTTTAAAAAAATTAAATACAGTCATTAAAAATTTAAGTAGTAAAGAAGTACATTAAGTAAAAAATGAAATAAGCAAACCTTGCTTTTATAAGCTTATTCCTCATGTTTAGCCTTCTGTATGTTTTTGAATTTGCTCACCCACTGAATATACTAAACCTATTTTCATTTTTTATAACAAAAATGGAATAAAAGTATACATGCTCCCAGCTTAATTCCTTTTGAAACCAACTTAGGGCATTTTAAGCACATCTTTATAGATCCAGCTCCTTATATTTAGTAGTTAATTAATATTTCAATGTAATGAGGAACTGCCTCTGGTTTTCTTTATTTGCCTTCGGCTTTTGCCATGAGAGCCAGAGCTTTACCTACAGAGCACCAGTTTCCTAGTCACAAACTGTACGCTAATGAAAACTGGGCGTTGCCTGCACCCTTACATACACTGGGTCCTGGGAGGCGTGATTCAAAGTGTGACACACAAAAGCATCACCATAAAGGCTCTGACCCCGTGGGAGTGAGTTCACACACTCACATCTACACACGCTCAGCTGCCCTGCCTCTTGTTTGTGTGTAACATTTAAGTCATGCCTGGGGCTTAAGGGTCCTGACGGAGGACTGACCTCTTATCCTACATCTATGTCATTTTCATGGCCAGCTTCTGTCA
>LOJH01038835.1:0-14968 GCA_001685095.1 Ellobius talpinus | reverse complement strand
CTTGGGCAAGGGGTCTCTCCTGAAGGAAGACATCCCTCGGGGGTCTTTCAATACTAGCCCATAATTCTTGTCTGTGTTAACCACATTGCTTGGTACCTTTTTCGGTAAGACAATCACATCTTACTTGTTCTGTGTCTGGCTTCCTCTCTGTCCCGGAGACAACTGCAGACTGAAACTTCCCTCTTCCCAGAATTCTCATTGTCCCACCTCTACTTCCTGCCTGGTTGCCCCATCTATACTTCCTGCCTGGCTACTGGACAATCAGCATTTATTTAAAATACAAGTGACAGGGTACAGGCCATTGTTTCACAGTAAGGATGTCTGCATGGGGGTCCTGGGCTGTGGAATGACCCCAGACACATTGCCATTTGCAGAGGGTTGCTGGAGCCAGAGAGGGTATCCTGGGTGCCTGAGCTCCAGGTCCCTTCCTAGCCATGTGCAAACCCCTCAGGAACTTTTGGTTGATTCCTCTGTACCTGAGAATCTATTTCCAAGGAAGAAGTCATGAATTATGGCTAGTGATAGACCATTAAAGATTGCCCATGAGAGCTGGAAGAGGCCACAGGCATGGGCCTGCATGGAAGAAAGTCTGCATTGGTTTCAGATGCCACCGCCCACAGAGGCCTTACTTTTTAAATTCATCTTTTTATGGTTTGGATGAGAAACTCTTCCCCCTTACATAGACACATGTGTTTAAATACTTAGTCACCAATTGGTGGTGCTATTTGGGAAGGTTATGAAAGTGTGGCTTTGCTGGAGGAAGTGTGTCACTAGGGGTGGGCTTTGAGGGTACACAGCTTCACCATACTTCCTGCTCCTGATGCTGTGTTTTCCCCACCAGGTGATCATCAAGTCCTCAGGACCCCTACACCCATGTAAACTGTTCCCGAAGTCGCTTCCGATCATGGTGTTTAGCCACAACCCCAGCACCATAGCTATCACACTTCTGCACATTCTGCTATTCCTCTGCACCAGCTGAGTCTGAGGCTGGGCCTTGGCCATGCTTGTCTCTGGCAACTGTGAAAACTGGACACTCATTGGGAGGTCTTGGCCCACTTAAGATCCAGGTTTCACCCTAGCCAGAGACTCAGCAAGGAACAGTTGACCTGTCTGTCTGTGGCACCCACAGTCCTACCTCGAGTGCCTCTTGTACTTGTGTGGTTTTATACAGAAGGAAACCTTCAGGAGCAACAGTTTTGGATGAAGGCAATCAGTTACCACTTATCTTTCTGATCTAGCCAGGTGCTGCCGAACGATGTCATGGTTAATGACACCACATGCCCATGGCATGACAAGGGCTCCTAGGATTACAATAAGGCAGAACATTTTGTGCTGCCTAGTGGTACCATGGCTGCCCTAATATAAACAGAACGATACTGGGGTGAAGTCAACAACCACATTGCCAGCATAGACAATGATGGCTGCTATATGGATGAGGATAAAAACGGCTGTGTGGTTGGTTTATATATTTTTGGGCTATAGTTTTCAGAGAATGTACACCTACGGACAAAAAGAACTGTAGCCTCTAAAACAACACTCCCTGGTAGTGGCTTTCTGCCTCTGCTTGCCTCCTTTCCCTAGGGCTGGCTCCTCCAGAGCCCTAGACAGGTCTGACCTGTTTCCATTCAACATTTGTCATCTGCGTGACCAGCAAGATTGGCTAAGAGGCTTTAAGCATTGGGTACTTCAGAAGGCATCCCCATGTGCCACCTGCAGTCAGCTGCCACCTGTCCTGCATCACTCACCTGCTGTAAACATGGCTGGAGGAGCTGCTGCCCACCTTGGTGGTACCATCTCCGAAGTTCCAAAGATAGGCTACATCCGTGCCAAAGTTGAGCCTGCACTCAAAGGACACGTTAACATTTACCAGGGCTGAGGCCGGGGACATGAGCCGATTGGCTGTGATCCTCTTCTGTACCCTGATGAGGTGGGACTCAGAGACCACACTGCCGATCCTGCTGATGGCCTCGACCATCACATGGTACCTGAGGATGGGGTACAAGGCAAGATGAGAACACAAGGCTGCCGAGAATCTCCACAGCGCTTCAGCAGACAGACAGAGCTGGGAGCTTAGGTTGTGGCATTATTCAGTGAGGTAGGGTCAAAGCCAAGATGGAGAGAGTTCTTCTTAAGCTCCCTTTCTCATTATTTTAGTTCATGTCTTTACATGAGGTGAGCATATTGCCCTTCTTTATAGGAAGAGCAGTTTAGATTATCCTGAGGGCTGAGATAAAATTTGAATTTAGGATCCGCTGTGCTTATTTTATACTGGGGGAGGTGACCCCTCTTCTTTTACATTTTATGGCTAAGCTTAACGCACAGAGTGCTTAGGGGCTGGGTGCAGTGTAAACACCAATAAAACTATTATGAGAGTGCCAGGGTGGTCTTTATCCTGACTGTTGACTGTGTTAGCACCAAAGACCATATTGACCAACCGCTGAGGGATGCTCAGCCTTCTTCTAAGGCTTCTGGAAGTTGTCCTCACGGGTGGGTCATCTCCGAAATACCATACAAACTCCAGGGGTATAGTGTCCTTGGTAACAGCCACAAATGTGATGTCTGTGTCTGCAGCAAACACAGTTCCGTTGGTGTAGATGAACACAGCTGTGACAAAGAGAGAGAGGTGGGGGCCATCAGCACAAAGGGCTGGAAGCCACTCAGAGAACCCCCTCCAACTGCCACCTAACCAAAGCTTGAACACCAAGAATGAGCCTGTGGATACGAGTCTAAGGCAAAGCCAGAGGGCAGGCGAGATCTTTGGAGCTCAAGCAGGAGGTAGAGCCCGAGTCTGATGACCATCAGGAATGGCTCACAAGGAAACATGGTCAGCTCCTTTGGGAACTGTGCTCGGAAGGCAGGGAATGGAGGTGGAGTGGAGGTGGCAGATGACCACATGATAGCCCCCCATCTCCCACACTCTGGTGGGAGCTCAGAGTCGGTGGCTTCTAGGAAAGTCCCAGAACAAAGTACGTGTGTACAAGAGCCTGCTGCAGAGCCAATAGGATGGGTCCTGGGCTGAGCTGACAGCAGAAGCGTCAGCAGTCAGCTAAGGCAGAAGGGCCGCATCTAGAGTTAAAACAGACGTACATTGCATCTTATACCCGACAGTCACACCAAGCCAAGCCTGGCTGCTGCCCACTGGGGTCTGAGAAACAAAGGACACGTTGTATGAAGACACAGATGAAAAACAATGCGTCACGACTGTGCCTAGAACAAGAGCAGACACGGGAGAAATGTTAAGCCATTTGTCTTAAGCATACACACACAAACATAAACACACACACCAATATTTCCCATCGTCAACTTTTTCTCTTTGAATTTTAATGGAATTTGAAATCTGGAGCATACACTCAAGTGAGGTGGCTGGCAAACATGAATTATGTCATAGGAGCTCTCTCTTTAAAAATTTCTTTAGATGATTTCTGTCTCTTCAGAGAAATCTACAGAGTAATGAATATATTATGCCCTTTGCAAGATATTAATTCCTTTGTTAGCTGGCTTTATGCTAAACATGTTTGTCCTATGTGTACATATTTCACACCATAAAGATTCTTAAAGGGGGATTCAACAATAAGCCTCATTCATGTAAGCCCTTTAAAATGTAGTGCAGTTTTATGTGCATGTGGGTGCATATTCACATGTGTATATATTTGTGCATGTGGGTGCATATACATATATGTATGCATATATTTGTGCATGTGGGTGCATATATACATATGTATGTATATATTTGTGTATGTAGATGCGTATACACATAGGTATGTATATATTTGTGAATGTGGGTGCATATACACATATGTATGTTTATATTGGAAGGCAAATTCCAAAAAATTGAATCAGATCCTAGAAGAGGGCTGTGATATCTAAGAAGATTGAAATAAACTCATTTGGGATATTAAAAAGAAAATAGGCTTTACAACTATTATTGCTGTTTTTCTACGAATTTTCTCATTATAAAGAAAAATGTTTATTTATAACATAAATAAAATGGATCGGAGATATATGTGTGTGTATATTAATGTGCCCCATGAATAAGATTGACATGTTCTCATTAACAATGACTAAAGCTTAATCTTCATCGCAATCTGGTATCACAACACACAAGGAAAGAAAGTTATGGATTTGCACAAGGATGTCCCATTATTGATCTTTGGTACAGGATTTAGACTCAAATCACCCAATTCTAAACCTTAGCACAAAACCCACAGACACACACGGCCTGTGCTCACCCACTCAAAGTTTTGATAAGACAAGTCAATAAGAGTGGTCAGTGGCTGGTTACAGAGCACTGCTTAGCAGGTTTAGAAGTCCTGCTTTGTGTCATATGTTGCTTAATACAGGGTCCCCCCATCCCCCCAGGAGGACTGAAGGGAAATGCAGTCAATACATGGTACAAGTAGTCCAGTTTCTCAAGAATGAGCTCTTTGGGATGCACCTCCCACTGGGTTCTCTTTTTCCTATAAGCCTATATCTGTCTACTGGAGTTGAGCAATTTGGGGTCTTCCTCTTCACTTTAGCTTGGCCATAATGTGCCCCAGCTGTTTCCCTCAGAACACTTGATTACTGTCCCTCTTCTGATTCCTGGAATGTGAGCTTGTGACGCCTTCCCTCAAGATGGCA
Organism: Ellobius talpinus; assembly: GCA_001685095.1. Lineage (NCBI taxonomy): Eukaryota > Metazoa > Chordata > Mammalia > Rodentia > Cricetidae > Ellobius > Ellobius talpinus. The sequence goes on along the minus strand of LOJH01038835.1, from coordinate 10,348 downwards.
GCGGGGGAACGGACACCTACAGGTAGGTGTGGGGTGGGGGTAAGGAGATAGGAGTTAGGAGTTCCTGACATGCTGTGAGCATCTAGCACCACATACTGTTGGCTATGGCTATGTCATCTGCCAGCGTGCTCCCATTTCCGCTCCTCACAGCTCACCATATCTACCAACTTCTACCTCAGGTAGTGTCTGTCCTATGGTGACACAGTCTAGGGGACCGCCCAGCCCCATGGCCATGCTCCTCTTCAGGTACTTTTTTGTCCTTTCCCCTATTTTTTTTAAATACACTTATCCAGTTATCTTACTGGATTACAAACCCCCTAAGGTTGGATCCCTATGTGACTCCATCTCTTCTCTCCTAACACACAATACTCCACAGTACCTATTTTCTACCTGAGGTAAAAATGAAGGATGGCACTGTATAGAATAGGGTGGCTGGGGCTTGGACAAAGAAGCTAAAGCCGAGTCAGGCTACATGCACAGCAGAGGTCTCGATGCACAGGTCTCACCTTTCTGCTGTGGGAGGGAGTCAGCCAAGGAAAGGGCTTCACCCTCATGGATAGAGCTGGAGTTCATGAATACAGACACGTTCTCACGGCCAATGTTCACGTAATACGGCCCCAGTTCCACATCAGCTCCATGAACGTCATGGACAACAGCCCTGAGCTTGTAAACTCCTTCTGGAAAAAGAAGACAAAGTGGACATTTGATGGCCTCTCAAATAGACATGAGAACTAACACCTCGGGACTGGCACAGTGGGGTGGTTAGTCTGAAGACTGATAGTGTAAATAAGATTTTTTTTAAAAAAAAATTCCTAGCAACAGCAGGGACATTTCATGAGCATGCGGGCACACAGCACACTACAGCACGGACATTTCATGGGCACGCAGCCACACAACACACTGAGTTCCATGTTAAACATGCCTTGGAGTAGCTTATCATCTACTGTCTGGAAATTCTTCATCATGTTAACAACTGGTATTCATGTTCTCCACTAGACCCTGAAAATAATGTAGCATATCTGTGCATGAGAAATTATTAACAGTGTGAAAGCAGATCCTGATCATTCCAGAATAGCTAGGTCAATATGTGTGTGTGTTTGCTAGACACACTTGCTTGAATAACCATACAAATAGTTTATATCAAAGGATTATGATAGACTAAAAAATGGCCCCCAGTCCTAACTGTTTTCTTGAAGTTTCTATATCACTATAATATGACTTTGAATTTTTCTTTAAGTGGTAGAAGCTATTCTTTCTCTTTTAGGTTGATGCCAATCTCATGGTCAGTTGCCTAGTCCCTCCAACTTGCCTCTTATTCCTTGTCTTTGGATTGGTCACCATTATCATGGGAAGTATCTGGGCCTAGCTTGCTGAAGAAGACACAAAACTCAGTTGTCCCATGGGGCCAGCCATGCCCAGGAAAAGAGTCATCTAGCTGATTGGCAGCTGCCTACAGATCCACAATGAATCCTTTGAGGCCTGCCCAGATCCAAAGAATCCCCTAAATAAACTGGTTGAACTCAGGAATGCTTTCTAGTTTGTTTTCAGTTGTTTGAGAATGTCGTATTTTGAGGCACTAATTTGTACCCTGCTAACACAGCCACAGCTGACTGATGCAGCTCTGCTGAACTAGAGTAGAGAGGCCTCTAGCAGGTTGCTAACCCCAACCTCCTACCCACCATTCTTAAATTATGCACTTAATCCTGCTTTGGCTTTAAAATGTCAGGTGAGCCCCATTGTGTCACAGGATTATGTCCGCTCCTGGTTCCAGTCACCCATTTCCAGAACTGTCCTTCACTATATTCTGTCTCCTTTGCCCCCCCAAGCTCATCACAGTTCACGCAGCCCATACAGCCAAATAAATAAAACAATGTTCTCAAAGCTCAGTGCAGGCTGTTCCTTAGGAATTCATACATCCTCTGTTGTCTAAGAGAGCAGTAGGTGGTGGCATAATATATACACAGCAGCAGAGATGAAGCAGGAAGGTAGCACAGGAGTTCAGCCCCTAGAAGGTCCAGGAGCCACTTAAGCCTGGCTTGTCAGTATGGACCCAAGGTATAGCTCACCACAACCTCCTGAGCAGTCTTGAATTCTCATTTCTAACACTGACTGCATTTTAAACCACAAAGGTGACCTCAAAACTTATGGTACACGGTGACTGGCAATTCACAATGAATCAGTCAAACAAAGTCATAGGACATATGGATACGTCAGGGAAATAAGAAAAACTACAAAAACAAGAAGAAAAAGATCAAAACAGAAATTAAGCAACTAGAAAAAATATAACAAACATAATCTATGTTGGTTCCTTAACTAAAGGAATGTACATCAGCCCTATCTAATTCAGAAGAGAAGTAAGAAGAAAATTAAATGAAAATGATGAAGGAAATAACCCAATATCAGTGAAAATTTAAGAACCAGAGGGACCCACTTTGTTGATGTCTATGTAATTAAAATTGAAGACTTGTATTAAATCATAATTTTCTAAGAAGCTAAAACTTAAAAAGAATTAACTACATGAGAAATCTCAAATGTTAATAGAGAAAGGTATCAACAAGTTAGCCAGAGGCAACAGGAGGGTTGTATGCAGACTTATAAAGAGAACTCCTGTCTCTAATGCCGCCTTTGCTGTTCCAGGAGGAGAGAAAGATAAAGTTCTCCATGTATCACTGATTGGAAAATCTAAACCTAATGCCCCAAAACCAGCGACTAGACTCCAGCCCAGTTTATGCACATCAACGTAGAACCCTTGAGCAGGATTTAGAAAACTGAATTCAACCAAATGTTTAAAAATAATAAGGAAAAATGATATGGCTTCCCTCTCCCAGGAATTCAGGAATATCAATACCTAGTAATGTGACTGGAAACTTGTATAGTTCTAAAGGAAACACCCATCATAAAATCATCTCAGCAGTTAGAATCTATAAGAAGCTGGCAAATCCAACAATTCCTTTACTTTTATTTTCAGTCTTTAATAAAAGATGAAAACTTCTGTACCAGGATCAATTGAAGCATGAAGTTTGGAGAAAAAAATAGGAGAAAATTCTGAAGACAAAGACACCCAACATTGTCTGCTAATGTCACCCACAATACTCTGGAAACACAGGCCAGGGCAATTAGACAAGAGAAAGGACTGTGGGGCGATCACTGGAGCTGGGAAGTGATACATCAACATTTGTAAACAGCGTGTTTACACAGCTGAGAAAACACTGGTGAATGTGTGCAGAAGTCCCTGTCAAAGGTCAGCAAGACTGAAGGCAAAAGACAAAGGGCAACTTCCTCACCTTCCTAAGTGCCATGGCAACCAGTCTGAAGATAATAGCTTATTTGTGACAGCACCAAAAATGAAGTGCCATGTAAGTTTCATATGGAAACAACATAAACACATGTTTGTGTGTGTGTGTGTGTGTGTGTGTGTGTGTGTGTACAGTTTGTGGGAGTTATCTTTCTACTATGGAAAAAATTTTTAGTGCTTCCAAAGGTGTGGGGAAGGCTACAAAGGAACAAAGTACATTCTGTTAAAAAGGGGGCTTGGGAGCATAAAGCTTCTACATAAATTAATTTTTAAGTTAAACCCTATTCCGATAGAATTGCCAAGCTCTTCATGTTACTCAGTGTGGGTCTAATGTTCAATGTGGAAAAGTCATCAAGAAAATATGACCAAAATAATCCCAGAAAAGTCTAGGCACCAGGAGTGCTAGCCACAATGGTGAGACCAGAGGAAAATGTAACAGTGGCTCACACAAGCAGGTGGGACAAAAGGGAACAGGAAGTTTGCAGGTGGCCTGGAACAGAAATCCAACATGGAAGGGGAGGGTGTGAGGGGGCATTCCAGATGCTTCTGAAAAATGGATCATTTGAGCCACATGAGCAGGCATTCTGTCCTCAGGAATGTGAAACGTGCATCCGGCATTGTGCCAATTATGTATTCCAAAATATTAATTACTTAAATGTGCAAAACTCTATCGTGAAAACACTAAAAGACATGAAAGAACTGATTTATGAATTTGGAGTAAGGAAGACCTTTTTAACTAGAACTTGTATCTCAGAAACTGGGGCTTAGGATATAGCTTGGGGGTAGAAGACCTGCCTAGAATGCATGAAACTAGGTTCAGTCTCTAGTACCTCCATAAACAGATAACAAAATAAATAAACAGCATTTTCACAAAAACATCTAAAAGCAAAGCTGAAACACAATAAATGAAGAAAAATATTTGCTACTCATTACCCTCACAATAAGAAGACTAATTTTCTCAGTAATGAAAAATACTCACAAATCCCCATACTATACAGACCACAAAAGTGTTCTTTTTGCCCAAAGATTTTTTAAGGTCTTTTAGGGCTGGAGAGATGGCTCAGCTCAGCAGCACTTCCAGAGGTCCTGAGTTTAATTCCCAGCAACCATATAGTGACTCACAACCAAATATAATGAGATCTGGTGCCCTCTTCTGGCATGCAGGGATACATGCAGGCAGAACACTGCATACATAATCAAAAAAATCTTTTTTAAAAATTAAAATAAAATAAAAGGTGCTTTAATTTTGAATGAAGATAATAGCAAACAAAGTTTCAGAAAGAGACCATTTCCATCTCTCAGACTGACATCTCTGTGTTCATAGAGCACAGACCAGACAGCTCTAATTGAAAGCAATTTGGCAATAATTTGGCAAATTGCTACTGGACACAGCATTTGAAGAAAATGTCCTCTTCACTATGAGCTGCTGTGAACTCACTTCAATGTTACTTTTAATACTGAAACACAGAAATTATCTCAATGTCCACCAGTAAAATCCAGTTAAGCAGACGTGGCCTATTAAATCCATATACAGCAGACTCCCAAAAGGGCAGGGAAGCCCTTCCGGTCTGGACTGAGAAGTTGTTCTAAGATGGAGCCTTGTCCCTAAGTGGGCAGAGAGCAGGACATTGTGCTCAATGCACTTCCGTTTACAGGAAGCGGAACAAGCCCGATAGCGATTTATACGCACACCAGATGTAAGAAATAAAAGATGTGCTTGCCATTGGGTTGGTGAGAAGAGGACTCTCGCTGTGCATCTTATCGACTGTGGGGCCTGCACAGCAATTTTCAAAAGAGAACAGAAAAAATTAAATTCTTCCATGAGTCAGCAAAGTGAAGCTTTCTGCTCACATCCCACACCTGCCTCCAAGGCTTTAGATTTACCTAACATCAAAACGTCTATACAAACACTACCATTGCTTGTCGTTATTACTTTGATAAAACTTAAGTGGTAGAATTTTCAACTCTAAAGAAAGAGTATGCTCTATCACACGTGGGTCCTTGGTGAGCAATGTAAGGGATGTTTGGATGTTGCCACGTGTAGAAAGGAAACCTTGTACTGACTGTGTGACCCCAGGCTTCGTATCTCAGTCTCTCCTACTCTGCAGTCTTGAGGGGACGGTTAATGACTTGGCCGCAGCCCAAAATGTGAGCCTCTGCCGTACAGAACCCCCAGGTTATTTCTAAAGGATCCAGAGGGTGGAATGTGGCTTCCTCCCTGCCAGCGTCTGAACACTGCCACTCTGTCCGTGTCCTGGGATGGCATCTCCTCCCCAGGCTTTCAGAGAAGGACGCGCTGCACCATACCTTTCCTGTACCGGTGGCAGCTAGTCACTGCGGCTGCACCTGACATTGTACCCAGTCTCATCTCAGCTCCACAACCATCTCCAAAGTCCGCCAGAAGACTAAGAAGTGTTCCAGAAGCCGGGTGAACACGGATTCCCAGAGCTGGAGGCGCCTGAGCATCTGTTTCTGGGAAGCAGTGGATGGCAAAGTGCCCAGTGTTTTCAGGCTGCATTGCTGGGATGGGCCCAGTAGGATGCTGACTGAGAGGAGAGGGACTCTCGGGATGGTACCAGGATGTGGGGAGGCTGCAGGTGCAAGCGATGCCGGGAGGAGTCTCTGAGGAACTAAGAGAAAGAAGCAGTTATCCGACTTCAGGGAACGCTACAGAGTCCAGGAATAGAGGGCTTTGGGGGTGGGTGGAAGGGCAGGTGTGAGCAGACTGTCTAGGACAGATCAGGGAACAGGGTGTGAGGACCCTGAAGACGGGCCCTGGTGATCCCTGGGCTCCCCGCCTGCAATACCAGAATCTCTGACCACTTGTGAGACAGGCATCTCTGACCACTGGCTGAGACACTGAAATCAGGGCCAGAAAGTCCTCTAGAGACTGAGGACATCACTTTAGAGACTGGGGCCAGCTCCCCAGAGACTGAGATCACCTCTGGAGGCTGAGGTCAGCTACCAGAGTACAACTAATCTAGTTACAGAAAAAAGGGTAACATACAGTTTTTTTCCTAACATATTTTTCCTATCATTGAAATAATGAGCTGAAAGCCAGTCTTTCTCATGAGTCAGCAGCTACTGGCTTTGTACAATGCTATCTTGACCCACGGCCACCAGTTTCCCATTTCCACATGTAGCTCCTTGTGCTGAGAGCTGGGGGATAGGAGGAGTCTGGAATACTAAGCCCCCGGCTCCCTAGAATACAGGACTTCCGCCACTGGCTTCCTAGGAACTGCTGCAGGAGGACACTGATGATGGGCATTTAGCCAGTTAGCAGTCTGAATAAAGGACAGAACCCTTCAAAGCGGCAGGAGAATGCGCTCACAGGCCCGGGAGGGTATGAGAATCGGGAAATACTCCATCCTCTGCCCGTGCTCTGTTTATCCCCCCAGCAATGCAGACAGACAGCTCTGAGGTCTGAATTTTTGACTTAAGAGACAACGGACCACATGACACAGGATGCAGGTGACAAAGGACAGCCAATCACGCCATCTGGAGCACAGTGACTCGGACACCCTCCCAGCCATGGCTGTAAGTAAAATCGAATGAACAAGAGACCCAAATCAGCAATTGACTGAGATGTGGGTGGCCTTCGCCACCTTCCTTCTGCGTTCTGGGAATGGGGGGCAAAGGGAAAGCCAGACGCAGAGAGCTGCCTGGGTGCTGGTCTGTGGGGCTGTGACCACCCTGGTGGGGACCTCCTGGTAACAGACCTCAGAAGCAGCATCTTGGACAGGTTTTCCGCAGAGCGCAGCAGTTCTCCGCAGCAAAGAACTCCCTTCTTCGGGCTGCAGAGGGCGCCCTGCAACATGAACGTCTACGGTCACAGGAGCTTCTCCAGCCGCTGCTAGGGCACATGTTTTCCTTGTCAAAGTCAACTTAGCAAATGGCCTGTGAGATTGAGGTCTCTGAGGACTGAGGACTCTGGTTTGGTTGGGGACATGCAAATCAACCTGTCCATGGCACTGTGTTCAGAATGAAATGGGGCCGTTCCCAGCAAAGAGAACACCCAGCCCAGAACCCCCCTAGAACGACACAGGTGGCACCAGGAACTTCTGGATGGCCTGTTGTCACTTCGTGCTGTCAGCCTCTGCTAAAGTGATAGGTTAGCTATTTGTATGATCATGTATTCATGAGGCTGGCAGCCGAGAGATGACATTACCACAGGCAGGGAAGCAAGGACTCTTTTTTTTTCTTATTGCAATTACATATTTCAATTCTGCACAACCGCAGCCTCTAACAGAGTTAGAAGGGCAAAGTAGAAGCCGCTGATCCGCTCAGAGGCAATTTCTCCAGGGGCTGGGGTCAGACACCAACCTGTTGCAGACCAGAGAACGACGCATCTGCTCTTTCAGCCTGACACAGCCACCGGAGACAGAAGGGGGGACTGGTGCTGTTCCTGAAGCTCCTGATCATGACAGAAGGCAGAGACATGCTGTCATATGCTTGCCACATCTGACTGCTAAGTGCCCAGGCTTAAGCGAAAGACCTTCCCTGTCACCCAAGCCCATTGCTGGGAGCCCACAGGCAGACCGTCAGAAACGAGATGACGGGGAGAAGTCTTTAGGGTGGAGGAGAAGCACAGTTAAAGCCATTTGCTAAAATTTGCACACACCTAGGTGCAAGTCACATCCCACACGTGCTGGGCCACTGATACATACATATAATGATACATACATATACTGATACATACATATACTGATACATACATATAATGATACATACATATACTGATACATACATATAATGATACATACATATACTGATACATACATATAATGATACATACATATACTGATTCATATAGTGCAGTGCTATGTCCATGCTCTGTAGCACAGACATGGAGTTGGAGTCCTGGAAGGCAGGTCCTGGTTATAAGCCCTAGACAGTGAATCGCACCTCATGTCCTGTGCCTCTCTCTGACCACAACAGGCTTGAGGTCTGCAGAGGATAGGCTTGTCCCCATGGAGACAGTGGACTGCGGTATGTGGTTAACTTCAGGATTCAGCTCTGGTTCCTGACTGCTGCCGTGTCCAACTCCCTGGTCTCTTTCATGGTGCAGGAAACATATACCTTTCCTGCCACTGGTGGAACCAGTTCTCTTGACACTTTCGACGGCATGTCCTCCTGCGTTGTCCTCTGAGGGAGTATCCTATGTGACTCTGGACATTTCTAATGGGTCACATTTTCTGGATATTTGCTTTCTGGCTTTGTGTCTTGTTTTTCATTTACGGCTCTTTACTTCTTAACACAGAAATGTTTTTGAAAACAAAAGTCCAGGAGTTAGGGCTGTAGCTCAGGCTTACTGCCTCCTTTTTAGAAAACACAGGCCTTCCCTTCTGCCCAAACACATTCCCCAGAGCCTGCTCACCCAGCTACTACTGTGGACAGCAGACAGACTGCATGCTGGGGCAGGAGGAGAAAAGAGAGCTCAGGGCTCCTGCCCAAGACAGCCCCACCTTGCTCTTGCTGATTGTTCACTGTGGCCACACACAGCAGAGATAAGAATGACATTTCCTTGATGGCCCACGGGGAGTTCTAATTCCAGGGAGAATTTAAAGTTATACGTTGTCAAGTCCTAAATGATTTAAAATAAGCTCTAATTCTCCAGCGCTTGATGCTCAGGTTGAAGAAGGTCATTCTTCCCGAGCCAGAAAGAACATGTTTATTGAGATGGGCTTGGGGAGTGGGATGGGGTGCCAGTCTGACCAGCAAAATCTGAGAGATGGCATTAAAATGCTGAGATGCCAGGTAATAAAACATGTGGCACAGACAACAGCAACCAAAAGGCCTGAAGCTGTCAGGCACAGAGAGACATACTCTGCCCCTAACAGGAAGTCCATGTTTATAAAGTGGAAGCTGGGAAGACCGTATCGTTCAGCCCCCCCTTCCAGAGATCTGGATCACAAACCCTTCAGCATGGAGGTGGGTATCCTATGCTCTCCAGAATTTCCCCCAAAACATCAAATTTTTGGTTATGTAATATTGTTTTGCTTTTTAAACATACAAGCATAAGGAAAGAAGAAAACAGAAACAAAAAAATACAAACTGTATCACGCATGGTTAATGTGTTCAAGATGGAGTTAAACAATCACAGTATATTCACAGTGCTGTGCCTCCAGAGTCCAGGAGTTTTACCTCCTGTGGAACCCTGAAAGTCCTGAAACAACCCCCAGATCACACCACCCCACCCCTTGGCCACTCCTCACCTACTTTTGCACCCATGGCTTAGACATCTCCAGTAGGAACTGCACAATAACGTTTGCCTTTTTTCAACTGGCTTATTTCACAAAGCACCATGTCCTCAAGGTTGGAAACAGTTTTTGTTCCCAACTCCAGGAGCTGCACCCACATACCCCCTGAGGCTTGCCAGCTCCGTTCCTGGTGTTGCGATCATGCTGGGCCTCGTTCTAAACTACAACATAGTACATACTGCAGGAGCTTTCAGGCAGGGCTTACCCCAAGTGACTCCATTTTAAAAGCAGCATCTGGCTCCTCTTTGAGTGCAAATGCAGACACAAAATGATCCTGCACCTCATTGTCATTGAAGACACCATCACTTACTTCTCTGGTGCCATCATGGCTGACACATAACTCATTCCTACAGAATATCATTGGAAAATTTATCAAAGCGGCAGATGGATAGATATATGGGTAAATCCCAACCACCACAGCAAAAGGCCCAAGAAGTGGCTCCACAGCTAAGCAGGTAAAAATGACTGCCATGCAAGCCCAATGACTTGAGTTCGAATCCCAGAACCCTTGAAAAACCAGACACAGTAGCTTCTATCTGTGATGCCAGCCCTCCTAGGGCAAGGATGGGAGGTGGAGGTGAAGAATCAGTGAAACCTACAGGCCGACTAGCCTGGATACAGAGTGGCAGAAACAAGACAGATGCTGTGTCAATAAGGTGAAAGGAAAGAACCCACTTCTGAACACGGTTACTTGAGCTCCACATCTATACCAGGGCTTTCAAGTACCCACACTTACACACACACTAATAATAATAATAATAATAATAATAATAATAATAATAATAATAATAAT